>BGZK01001715.1:0-114708 GCA_005406025.1 Eumeta japonica
ACGTTAATTGCGGACGATTCGACAAAGGGTCTGTGTCCACAATAAAATACTTTCGGTTAGCCACAACTCAATAAATACTTCATAGTATCGGCGGAGGTCGACTTGACCGGATGTGCTCGATCTTTGGCCCTAGGGCGGGCGGCTTTTTAAGGTGAGCTTACATGCCGCAATTGTGAATAAACTTTACTTAGCCTTTCGTAAAAAATATCACGTTATATACAAATGATCATATGCTTTTATATAATTAATTTAAGTTTACTGTTACTGATAATACAATAAATTTAACAAAAGTATTTATTAATAATATTTTTGAATTACAATGCATATTGTTACGTACGTCGTACTATACTATATCCGAATAATTGTACTATCTCCCAATGATTATTCAATTTTAAAATTGTCTGTAAATACGTAATTGCCTATAATAATCGACGCACTAGCTATATCATTTAACCTTCCAAAATACGCTACATTTTTATTTTTATTTTTATTTTTATGGGTACGAATATCGTCATGTATTATTAGTACATCAAAAATTGTAATGAATAATAAAGTGTAATAATTAGTGATAGAACACTCGACAATTCGAATGTCGCTGGTTCGAGTCTGAGCAATCTATGAATAAATATTTCTAAACGTAAATATTGGTACCGGTGAAGAAAACAAACTACATAAATAGATAAAATCTGAACAAGTAAATAAACCTGCTGTTTATGAAATCTGTCTGTGTACAGTAATGGGCTCAACTTGTCATATTTAATTTAATTGACTGAAAGCAAGTGTGTACTAAATGAGTTGTCTCTAGCTACCTCATATTAGAAAGAATGGCATATAGTTTTGTTACGGTACGAATAAAAAAGAGATTTAAAATGCAAACTTCGATATTCAACAAAAACGTAAATTATCTTACAATATTAAAAAAGTGTCACAAATTTTTCAGCAAATTGCATAAAATTATTGATTTTTTAAAGTCCAGATTCGGTACCTGGAGCATGTTTAAATTCAATTATGAAAATTCTAACATACTGAATAATTCATTGAAATAATATAACAATAATGTAAATTGTGCAATATGAATAAAACATATAGCATAAAAAATGTTGCTGTTGGAACTGTTTTAGGTAAAGATTTATGTTGTATATATGTTTATTTCTAAAGGCATGTACTATTGAAATATATGAATCTAAATCAATTTCAAATTATTTTTATCTCTAAGAATATTGTTATACTATCATCTATCACAAATTTATATTTTCATATCATTAGGACTTTGACTTTTGGTCGTAAATTAGAGATTGCCCATTATAGAAGCGGGACACTCAAATAAATTTAAAAACAGTTCACGACAATGGTCAATCTTGATTATTTTGACAAGTTTTTTTAAGCAATATTTCATAACATAATCAATGAATATTTTACTTTACATTAAGTTAGAATTCAATGCATTTATATTGTATTCGCTTACTAAAAACACTAGCAGAGTTTTAAAGAATGAAATAAATATAACATTAAAATTATCCGCTAGACGGATAGTTTTAAATGACCAACTTAATAAATGACATGCTAAGAAAATTAAGCGTACCTGTGTCTAGTAGCAAATTATGCATTTTTCTTTCTTATTTTAATTGTACGTGAACAAAATCTGTCAATGGCTTCTGGCCGGATGTGATCCCTCCCTAATACAAGGGTTTACACAAAGGGCGAGAGGTCGCGCTAAATAATAGAGAAAGGGTTGGTCTCGATGCGGAACTCGTCGGGTGAGCTAGTGCCGGTCGAAGAAGAGAGGTGTCTTATTGGGATAATCCCGGATTACCAATGCTCCGGCGCCGGCCAGCCCTAATTAGGGTCAATAGCTTACTTCCGCATAAATTCCATACTTATGCCATTAATATATATAAATACTTTAGGAATAGTTTCACTGTTTTTTCATTTGTAGCCTCGAAAGAATCGTTTTGTTATCCGCTTTTATCGGCCCTTCTAGACTCTATTTTTTGATAAAAAAAAAAAGATATTTATATTTAATATCAAATGTTGCTGCATAGAACTTCATATTCTGAAAACAAAAATCTCTCTAGTTGTCAGTGTAAGTATTTATTTTAATGCATTAAAAGATATGTTAATGATTGAACATTTACACGTGTAGGATATTTTGCGTTGTATTAAAATTTAGACATCCGGTGCTTTTAAAAAGACTTATGAAACAGATACGTTTATAGAGCTGTTTTGTTACAGCTGATATTCTCAAAATCTCATCGAATATGGTCGACTTCAGAAATTTCAACCCACGAATTGGTTGTTGTATGTTATGCTTGTTGTATTGATGCAAATTCGTTATGATCTATTTTGTTAAACATCGGCCTAGCAAATGCTAGGCATATTTATTTCTTATATTATTATTATTGATCGGAGAACCCATTGAAATTGCTGCTTCTAATTCTTCATTACACTTTACTTTTGAAAGTGTCACAAAATATTATTTAAAGTGTGAAGACCTCCGGTTCCAGATGTGTAAGCTAATGAAGACTCCATATAAAAAAAATCGAAAAATCTAAAAGTGCACGCCTCATAATGATCATTTAATTTTTGATAAAAAGCAAATCCGTTGTGGAATTATTATAAAGTTAAACGGAGAATAAATAAAAACTTGTTAACAACTGATAAGAAATCAGAAACCAAAACGAACCAGTAAACAACTTACAGTGACATCTGTAAGCGAAGAATGGTACTACAATACTTTGTCCATTTGATGAACTTAGTAGCATCATCACTTCCATCTGAAAAATGATAACATACTCATCATAAGGAATTTTAAAAAACATCAATTTTTTAAATGCACCACTCGCATAGGGCTAATGATTTGAGTAAGAACTACTCGCAGTGATTCTAAAGCTAATAAAAGAAAATTGTGATATCAAGGAATTGCTCGACTTTGACATGTCGGAAATAGAGCACTATCTCAAACACTTCATATTATGAGGCGTACCAAAAACAAAAAAAATATTAATCACTGATAATCCTTAAAAACAATGTGCATGTCTTAGGTATTCATGTTATAAAAACAATTAAATAAATTTTACTTTGATTTTATTTTTAAATTTTTCGCAGTATTTTGGACTCAGAATATTCAAATGTTGCGCACGCGTTGTAAAGAAATCCAACTGACACAGATATAGTTATACAATAGACCATTCAGTATTTCTGTTCATATTAATTACAATTAAACGATACCGAATTGGACAGCCATTTTGAATAAGTTGTAATATATATTACCCTCAAAATGTTATAGCTATTTATACGTATTATGTAGATGATTTTGAGACTGCTTTTGGAATTAAATACGTATGCGTCACATTGACGTCCACTTAGTTAAAAATTTATCTCTGAACAACGCATACGTATAAAAGTTTATATGACTAGATAACTTAAAGTCATCTAAAGGTAAATGCTACTTCGCATTCTTTTTCATCTTCGAAAGTTTTGACACTATTTAAAGTTCGTTTTATTTGTGTCAAATCATATGAGCTTGCAATACACTTTTTATGTCAAAATTAACGCGCCGTTAGAAAAACTGTGATTACATGTTCGTGTCGGTAACATTATTGTGTGTTATTTACGTGATTATTTCGTTTTAGAAATACTAGTAAATAAAAGTATTTACAACTGTAAAATCATTTTCTGTGTTACATATAATTCCGGGAAAATAACTAAACTATGGTGTCAACGATCATGGGTTGATACGAAGCATACGATCAAAAACTGTCAGAAAAAGGTACAGGTTTCTCAAATATTCACACCAGTGATAAAGAGCAGTATGAGGTGTAATATGCATGGTTACCAAGTCCCCTCCCTGCTCAGCCTGCTGATAATAGAGTATCCATTATTATAAATGAAGTATCTTCGACATTGGACTGCAAGGCTTGGTATGATAAAATTGTATGATAATTCCAGCACCGAAGATGATTTGGAGAACAGTTTTCAAAACTGCCTTCATTTGCTGTTCCTGAACGATCCATTTTGACAGAACAACTGGACTCTGTTATTGGAATAGTTCCGGGTTTCAATTTCACAAATGCTTTAAGTTATTTATAGTTTCTTTTTCAAGGGATATTTTCAAGAACATTTTTAAGTCCTTTTAATTTCAATGACCATAATAATACAGATATGTCGTAAAACCAAATTGTCCTTTTTGTAGCTTCAATGTTTTATGAGAAAATTGTATGTTTAATAATGAAACTACACTTAGAAACGACTCTATATGATTACGTACATTTACAGAATACTCGCATTAAAATTAGATATATGAGAAACAAAATACCTTTTTTTTCTAAACTGCGTTCAACAATCTTATATGAGACATTGCAGAAGATTTTAAACTTCTATATCTAAGTTTTAGACAACTATAATACGCATTTGCTATGAGGAAAAAGCAAATATCCCCCCTCCTATTCATAACGATTGCGAGATCAAATAAAAGATAGATCTCGTTCATCGATTGACAGGTTATATATTTCTTAAACGGCTTAAAAGTTATATTGGTCACACGGTTCTGCACTTTGACTCTAACACGTATAGCTCATTATTGAATGACCGGTTATGTTCTGAATCGGTATACACGTGTGATCTCCGTGATAAGGTTAGCGGATATGCCTTATTAGTGTTATGGTTGAATGAGACGTATCGCCAATAAAGATTATTGATCCGGCCGTAATAGTTGTATCCGCTGTCTATGATTTTATTGGCAGTTTTATAGCGAAATGTCGCGGTTGTCGCAAATTATCTCAATCGAAACGTAGCAATATAAAAATTTTAAACACCTAGAAAATTCTAGAATAATCAGACATTTTCAGGCTATTAGAATACTACTATATTGTTAGTTGCATGCATTTTTATTTAATTATATTTTATTTATTTATATATATTCCAAGGTCAAACCAATAACGAAACTACATGAACAAAAATTTAACACACACAGCATAATGTATGCAATGCTCTATGGTTAAACACATAACCGCACCGTTTTCCAACGCGAGAAAAATAACGCGTAATTGACAAATTGCTGCGGCAACGTAGCGGCCATAAACCAGCCGACTAACCCAAATAATCGTCCGCCCGAAAACCTAATATTTTTTATGGCAACCCAATATTATTATTAACCAAATAAATAGTAATAAAAATCAAGCGAGAAACCAAAACACGATGCGATTGAGACGCCACATGTATCATATTTATACGTTCTAGAGTTATTCCGGGCCCAGCCGAAATAACACGTTAGCGGGCTTAAACAAACATTTTGTCATAGGAAAAACATAATAATGTACCTACTTTGATAAATAAAAATTGAGACATATGCCTTTAACGTTTATTTTTGATGTGAGATTTTTTTTTCGGTACGTGTCCGTGCGCATGATTAACAGTTTACGAGGTGTTGTTGTTTTAATAACGTTAATGATTCAGCAGGTGGAATGAGAGCAGAAGTGACGTTTTTAGGGGGCATAGATGTATTTAAAAAATGCCCTTTATCAATATGTAAGGTTTTAATCACTGTTTTTGAGCGTATCTCCCTGCAATACTTTTTCATTTCTGATAGGGTGGCTTTAATTTTGATATCTTTCCACGCTCGCCTATTGCAGGTTGGAGGCTGCTGACTGCCGTTGCCACAAATACGAGGACAACGTCCGAATTAACTGTTTGGTCAATTCCCCTGACCCGATACATTTTGACCCGAAAGCGAAGTTCTTTAAACCATTAAACCGCCACCGCTGCTTCCTCATTTCTGAGTCGAAAATGAAATATTGACTCTTAATTCGCTCATCTCTAAGAAAACTTAATATTATAGTAGAATATTAAGTCTTACTTTAGCGTATCTGTTCATTTGCAAAAGATGCTAAACTTAAATACTACCAAACTTATCTCTGCTTAACATTAAGCAGATAATTATGTGTTTATTTTTAAAGTTAGTAACTTGTTAAATATTCAATAAGACATGCAAATATTTACAAGATGTATTTGCATTTTAATTTACAACGTTCGTTTTATGATTTATAACGCCATTTTCGTAGAAAAAGATTCAAAGTGATCGCTAATGTTAGAATTGAGCGATAGAATCAAATAGACAAGAACGGTCTCTTCACTATATTTTTCTTTCTTTCTTTCATTCAAACATTCGTTTCACCCAGAAAATCAATGTTCAGTCCGTAAGTGGAATAAAAATCTTTGTTCTCCAGCAATACTGGAGTTCAAAAGAAACCTGTCCTTCACCTAACTGGGCGCATGCGAGAAAGAGTCGCACATAAAATACTCGAAGAAAGAAAGAGATGATACTACATCCGATAACAGGTCAATACGTTCAATACACATGCGTACACCGACGAAAACTCTCCGCTCACCGCATAAAGTTGAAAATCCCTTGCGAGCCTTAATGGAAAACCGATACGTAGATGGAAAATTACGTGTGTGCGAATACATTCTTTACGTGCCTCGAATAAAGCTTATATTCGTATAAATGGAGTTTTCAAGAAGGCGTTCTCGATATCTTGAAGATAGTGAGGGCGTTCGGACGCGTTCGGAAACGATCGAACACCGATAAATAAAACGTTATTGGAAAAACGGCTCTGCACTGAAGCTTCAAGGTCGGCTGTTTGGAACGCCTCGCCGGCGAAGGCACGCCCACGTCTTCGGTATTGGGAAAAAAATAAGGAGTACCCAGAATTTTATTTATACATCCTCATTCTTAAAATAACCAATGGCTAAGGCTCCTCGGCACATTTAAATTTATATCGCTTCTCTCGTTCCAGGTACGTTCCCGTTGCGGCTCAATCCATAATGTTGTGCTTCCTTCGGGTGAGTAAATACTACAATAGGGAAATCGCGAACGGCACCCGGCCTTCACTACAATGACGTCATGCTAAACAGTCCAAAGCGAATGTAAAGCGTTGACATTTATTTTCAACGTATCACGCCGCGTTCCGTTAATTCGTATTGAGTTTCACAACTTCCCCATTCGCCAGCGGGACAGACGGGAGTGAATGTATAGAAAACAATTGGAATTCTATTACAAATGAAAAAAAAAAAATCGTATTCGAATCGTTTCAATGCGAGCCGGATTCACAATTCGAATTTCGAAACTAATCGCCCGCTCCTTAATGAACGAATGAAGTGAAAGAGCCCCGATTAACGTTTCCGATAAAGGAGCGCGCCGTTCATTATGTACGGGATTTTAAAACAATGCGCCATTCACGCATCGGCCCGTTTGAATATGGAACGTGACGGACAGTTCGCGGCGGGCCGAACGTTTTTCAGCTTTTGACAGTTTATTTCGGGGCGTTTTGTTTCGCCCGCGCACCCACCTCCGTCAAGGATATACGTTATTTTTATTGTGATTATTTAATTTATTTTTTTCTTTCTACTGGTTCTACGTCAATCATTACGACACAACAGTATTGAGAACATCGGATCGAGATACGTGACAGTATTACAAGAACCGAAGATCTAGCATTCACTTAAAATTCTCACGCCGAGAAAGCTCATTTTTAATTATGAAAAATAGAGAACAGTCTCCGCTGCCGGTATCGGCCCGTCCGTTCGAACTCGCCTCGATCCGATAGCGCGCCCCGACCACAAAGAGCAATTTGAGCTGTACAGTGATTGATTCCACCGATACATCACTAAAGGCGTTTTCCTATGAAAAATGGCCATAATCGACTTAAAAACTCATTAGGGCGAAGACAAAGAAATCGGCCGACCGCCATCCGTCCAATTCCGAGGTTCTCGATCGAGACGAATCCGAAGGCGTAATTACATTTTTCGGTCGAGCTGTTTATTAATTTCGTCAAGAACCCGGGCCGCGGCGATGACCGGGCGCATGCGAATCATTAAAAATGTTTCGTGTAAAATTGTCGGAGTAATAGAATGGAAAAATTTCTAATTAATTCATTATGTATTCGTAAACAGGAAAAAAAAGGTATTCCCATTGTGCACGTACCTAAGTACCGTTCGGAAAAAAAAAACGCCCTCTCCCTAATTCCATAAATAACTTGATTTAGTTGGGTAATGTCGAAACGTGAATGCATTTGTAATAAATGTACGACTTTGAATATTCATGCAATTTAACTTTTTACAACGCTACGCGTCGAGGGGGGCGGTCGTGTCGCGGCGTTTTGGCGGGAAACTCATAAAAGACATCTTCCCGCGTAATGCCGCGTTCCGAATTTGACGTGAATTCAATGTCCCCTGTTTCAATTCTGTGTTCAATTTGGTAAATTGAAAGCGATTTTTGATATAACATTAAATTGTACAATTACAAGTATAATAGGTCTTTTTAACAAGATACTTTTGAAAATGTTGAAAACCATATTCATCATTAAAATATTTGAAATATTCAAGACATCGTTTCCCATTATTTTCTATAATTTTAACGATTCAATAAATGCCATCGAAATGTTCCTACATTCATTATGAACGTTCTATTATTTTTTTTTATGTTACCTTTTTTATAGATGATGACAGGATTATTCTGTGCATATTTACATTTCTGTCGGAAAGCAGAGACAATTAATTAATTCATTCAAATATTTATTTTACATTAACATTAAACCAATAAAAACAATATGATGAATTAACATTTCTCCAATTGATAAATATGTAGATATGCAAAATACTCCAAATAATTATAGTGAAAGAGTTTTTTTTTACCGTAGGAAGAAAAAATGTCTTACAATAGCGAATCAAGGGCTATGGATCTTCCGAAATGGAACCGAGCTGTGTTCGTGGCCCTTCGCGCGTCACCTCCGCGTTTTAATACGTCCTCGGATACAATAAGCGGATACGATCTGTTATTGCTGAGACGTGTCTTCGGCGGAATGTAATATTTTTCCGTGTTTGACGTTCGCATTTTACGAATTTGGCAGACGGAAATATGTATTAATTTTGATTGATCGCATCGCTAGTGATGTTGTTGTATTGTGTAATGTATGTGTAGTACTTGCATTTAAATTGAATTGTTTCATTTGGTTAATGTCAATGAATCAACAGATACCTATTGAAGATTTTTATTCACGTGCTGTCTTTACATATGGCTCAATGATCGGGAGCCAATATAATAAAAGATTTCTTTAAGGTTATTTTTGTTTTTTTTTATGTGTCTACTTTCAAACGGAAAATTTAGAAATATGACTTTCTGTTGCCGATATTCAAGCCTTTATTTTTCTAAGCGCATATTTAGACAATACATATTTAATAATTCAAAAATATCGAACGAAAACGCTGATAAAATGTAAACAGTCCATAATAGCCATTAATTGTTAAAAAATCATACAGAATTATTGTGTCATTGTAATAAAAGATCTTATTCTCAAGTCTTACCTCCATGCTAGTAATTTTTTTTTAAGATAATCAGTATCTTTAGGGCAATTTCATACGTGCACCTATTAAAAGAGCAATGACACACTCTTCTTACCATTATTATTAATGGATTAATTAATGGACGATCATTAAAACAAAAATACTCACGTATAAGATTATGGAAATATGTAATCATTTTTAATTATTAATTATCTAAAACAATTTTCGTTCGCTCTCATAATATCATCAAGTGCAGTTTACGATATGGTGATCTCAGAACTAAAGCCTTAAAAACGGTATTACAATAACAACAAAATACATTAAATCTTAGTCATATTTTCAGTTACAGCATTAGAGATATCTTAGAACGACATATACAGTCGCACGTTTCCTAACTTAGTAGGTTATCACTTGTGTTCTTCAAGCTGGTGATGTAACTATGTCGACTTTAATATCGATAAACACGCGTCAAATAACAATTTTTAAACCATGTTTTTATTTCATTGTATTTACTTCATTGATCAGACACAATTGACGCTTCTTTTTCGGCCAGTCTCATAGTTCTTCTCAGCGATGCACTTGCTTTTACCTTTTTATTTCGGAACAAAAGTTTGATTTCTTATTTTTTATGTTTTGCATCGATTAACTTAAACTTTGCATTACTGCACTACTCATTTTCGTCCACTGGTCGTTATATGAGGCGAGCGAAATACCATTTGTATGCTTCAGAGGCAATAGGCTGGTAACCTTCCATTAACGTGCTCATTAATATTAGCCTGAGATACCAGGCAGCCTTGAAGCCTGGCAATAATGTAGTATTGCCAATAGTGGTTTTGAGTAAAGTCGAAGCGGTAAATGAAAACAATTTATTGTTATAATAATGTTTTTATAAATATAATACCGTACCAACATTTCATTTGTATTTGTCGTATTAATGCAAAGCCTTTATTTTTAACCACTTATTTTCCATTTTAAGTTTGAAAATTGAACTAGTGCTATAAATGTGAAAATTTGTTTGTTTCTCCATCATGTGAAATTTAGTGAACGTATTTTAATGAAACTTCATACATGAGAATAAAGAAACTATAATTTGTCATGATATTATCTTGTACTTTGCTCGCGTGAATGTAGAACTATTTCCTTATTTATGCCCATTAGTTACCAGAAGCAGCAATGTTCAAGGCAGAGTCAAATTCAAGATCGATTCGGGATTGTAATTGCGATCAGAGCCGCAATCGAAAAGAAGAGGGCGAGAGCGGGATGGGGGAGGGGAGGGAGACACATCGTACGTAATAATAAAAGTTAGAGGCGGTACGTGTGTTTTCGGTGTAATAATTTCATAGAAATTAAATCAAAGGTCCAATCGAAATTGGGATTGCGACCCGAATCGACTTCAAGTGTAAAATCAGGAATCGAAAGCGTGACTGAGATCGAAATTATGTTCGACTACGAGATCGGTCGATATGAAATAAGACTGAATCCATTCTACGTCCACGTAGCCGGAGCTGCGGGCGAACGCTAGTTCTAAGTAGTAAACTAGTTGCAAAATAAATGTTTCGCACTGCTTTCTGTGTATGCAGTTCTGGTACAGCAAAACCCACGAGACTTTGCCGCTGTGAAGTTCGCCAGGAAAAAGTCGCAACGGCGTAAAATAGGAACGCGGGGAAGAAGAAGGAAAGATCGGCGAGTGTAATACCTGCGCAGTATATTATTCGCAGCCAATTCAAAGCGGCAGAGTTCTCGTGCGTTGTACTGTATGCAATTGAACGTCAACGGGCGGTCAAGAAATCTCTTGTACTTCATCCTGCGTATATTGTCCTGGTACTCGAAATCCGATTTATGGAAACATCGACGCATTAAATGCTCAAAACATACTCCTACCAGTGAGTTTCCTAATGCGCCAAAGGAAGTACAACTTCAATATCAGCCTTCAGAAATTCCTGTATATAAATATTACATGTATAAATACGTATTTACTAACACAATAACTTTTACGTTTACAATACATTCTAACCACATGATTTCATTGAACGATTAATTGATGCGTGATTAAGTAGCAATTGAATAACTTCAGACCGTACGAACTTCATTATGTGTTACATCGGCGCTTTGATACTCAAATGCACCCAACGCGCCAAAACAAGAATCAGTTCAAAAAAAAAGACACGTCATTGTATTGTAACGAAAATAATTTTAACATAAATTATTTTAAAACAACCACTATAAACATTATTATGAAGTCGATAGATCTTTAAAATGGTAGATTTCGCATACAGATATTAAACGTTCATGAGTAATACAAAACGTTTCATTTCTCTTTCTATGTCACATTGTTCTGTGTTCGGACCGAATATGAATATGAATCCGAGACGTCTCCGAAGTCGGTCCGATTGAATATTCATCGGATCGTAACAATCGAAAATCGATCGATTCATCCGGCGACGCGCGAGGCCCGGGGAGGTCCGGCGACGGAAGGATTACAAGGGACATTAGCATACGTAATTTGTGAGCACATCTGTCTGCCGGTCTGCGTGTACGCGTGTTTGATCCTTGTAGTCTTTGTGCTTGTCACCTCACGTGGGCGAGGTACTCTCGCTTTCTTATTCTTTTGGCTTTACGCCGTACAATGATCAGCGCGAACGGTGCTAGCCGCAAACTTTATTTTAATTTAGATATAAATTTTATTGTTTTAAGACTATAAATTCTTAAGCTTAATCTAAAGAGAAAGTATCACTGTGTTTAATTATGCTTTTAGGGTTAATATTTTTATAAATTTATATTAAAAATCTTCACGTGGCTCGTGAAATTCCTCGTCTAGACATTTGAATAAAATAGATTTTTAAATATTTTGTACAACCCATATAGCCTACAATTTGACATGGATTTTGTCTAATAATTAATTACAAAATGTAAAAGAAATAAACTATAATCTCCATACTGGCCTAAAGCTTGATAGGAATTCTGAATGATCCACAACAAATCACACAAACTTATTTTTAAGAAGAGTCTTTTCATAAACATGAGTTTGTGTGATTTGTTTTATCAAAAACGTATTTTTAAATATTTTGTACAAACCTTACAACCTCCTAGTAAGTATGGATTTTGTTTATTAGATATTTAAAAAATGTTAAATAAATAAAAGATAATCTCCACACTGGCCAAGATTTGATGGGTATTATGAATGATCTATAACAAATCACATAAACTCATTAAATCACTTTTTATAGTGAATAATTTTTACTGAATTATAGTGAATCATTACGTAAGATGATTTTTTGTTGATAATATTTTAGAATCAACCGCAGACGTATCTCAGGTTTGACGAATAATCGAAACACGTACAATACATATGTGTGTATTGTATACGTTTGGTTATTCGTTGTATAATCGTACATATTTGTAGGTACAAGTGTTGTAGCAATACTAACTGTAGATATTATATTTAAATGAGAAAACTCGGATAGTCCCTCCATATCATTCTCTGTTCCATGAAACAATACACCCGATTTATAAATCAACAATTCAAATGATCGAACACAAAGCGACACTTCGCCTAATAAGCCAATAACTTTGAGGTAGATGACAGTAGGTAACTGTCAATGTTTTATATTAGACATGAATAAAACATAAGGTGAATATTTTAATTTTATCACTATGTTAATATATTGTAGTTTTTTAGTATTTGTTAATTTATTCTTATTTCTATTGCACAAAAAATCGTAATGCAATAATAATTATTTGTATTTTATGAAAATCAATAGTTTCTCATTGTACTGAAAAACTTTTCTGCGCAAATGAGTGAAATCTGACGCAGTCGTTAAAGATCAATTAAAATGACACTTGTAATTTTCAATGGAAAGTATACCTACATTGTTTATGGGTTATAATAACATATAAATGTAGCATATTTTATCAAAAAAAAAATAAATAATAATAATTGGAAATTTAAAATCTTAATAATAAATAAATACTCAAAGTTAAGCTTTGTTTTCTTAAGAGAACTATTACTAACTTGTTAGTAATAGATTTGTAGTTGTCAGACTCATCTATTCCCGCGATATATTGGCCTTATTGCATGGTAGACAACCGGACAACTTCGACGATCCTACAAATAGATAAGATTTTCTAATATTATTTTATATAAATATTCAATAGCTTGTACCATATCTATACCGACGGGTTAAATCGGCCCACAACAATTTCACAATATTATCACGACACTATCGGCAGTTCCGTTCGATACAATGACACATTCCGACATAAAAAATAATAAATTCGAACGCAGCCATATTATATTCAGTTACTGTTCGTAATTAGAATCAGTACGGCTTCCGCTTCCGTTCGATATTCGAAACGCGCGTTCAAATTAAGAACGCGCTCCAAATGGCGGCGATAACGCCGATGACGGTCGTAGGTATTCCGAGATGTGTGCGTGAGTTCGTGATGTGTGGGCCGTTCACTTGCGGCTTGCACTTCTTTTCATGAATTCCCGTTTTGTCCTACCGAGCCCTTTGATTCAGCGCATGCAAAACGTAAAATAAATTCTCATTTTCGATGTCAACAAACAAACTGATCTGGAATAGCTATCCAAGATCAAAACAAACATATTACTGGCATTTATCAGATTTTTCTATCATTTATCACGTTTCATTATCTGTAGACTTTTCAATCAAAACTTCAAAGGTCACGTTCGAATAGTCCGTTTATATTAGGCTAGTGACTAGTTATATTATTTCTATAAACTTGCGTACCTACATCCGTTCATTAATTCGCCTCACAGTGACTCACTTTTCAATGACTGCAATAATTGGTTTTATTTAAAAAAATATATATATTATACGCGAACTTATAAAGCGCTCTATCATCACCGAATAAGAAACAGTGGGTGAAGAAAACATAGATTCCCTCGAAATATATATCCGAAGGAGAAAAAAAGTAATAACCGTTTAAAGCGCGGGCGGGGGCGCGGAGGGGGCGCGCGCCTCTTCTAAAGTTTTCTTTTCAATAGCGCATCTAATATTCAAATTAAAAGAAATTTGGCGCGATATATCATAGCGCCAAATCTAATTTTCTTTTCGTCTTCAAAACTCGGGGGGTCTGTCCTCCGTGAGATTCGGGTCCGATGGCTTTTGGTCAATTAAAGCAAAAACGATATTATATATAACATTATTATTATAAATTATATTATACGTATATAGTATTATTAAAAAAAAACAATTCTATACAAGTTTTTTTTTAAACAAAAAGTTCATTTTGCTTCTCGCAGTATGTCTAATTCGACTTATTAATTTCAATCCTTATTCATGTTCTTTTTGGATGTAGTCTTTTGTCTTTTTAGTATATTTTTATCGTACTTGCAAAGTTCAACTAAATTGGCAGCTTATATTTTTTTGGTTATTTGCAAAATTAATACAATTTTTTACCATAATTATATATATAAATTTCTGCTTTAAATTTTACCAAAAATTTACCATATGTCAATTACATAACCATATGTCAATCGATTAAATAAAATCGTATTGCCGTAAATTTAATTGCATCATCATGCAAGTATCAAGAGAGCGCGTTCTTTATGCAAAGTCTCATCGTTTTCATTCGTAAGTTATGCACGCAATTTGTGCGTTGGGTAGGCTACAAGGCGATACCTACTCCGTAAACAAGGAACTCCGCTCCCGATACTCATGGGCGCCGTAAAAAATAATTTAAATGGCTGTTCTAAGAGTGTCTCGCTATCGCCCCGCGTATTTGCATACTAAAATAATGCAAAAATCTATGCGCCGGCATCGGAACGAGAGCGCGTTGTACGACACGGTACGACAATTCAGAATTAAATTGTGTTAAGATAGACAGAAAAATAATTTAAAAAAAATTACAATCATAGTTAGCGGTCTCGTTACTTTATCAAACATAAGTTGTTGACTCTGCACTTGTTTTGAATTATATTTGCCGAAAGTCGTTTGGATGTCTGTTTGTCGTCGAACTCGTGAGTCATTCACCTTTTTGCACCTTTCTGTTACATATAATGATATGGTGGTCAGTTTATTAATTTGTTAGCACATCACATAAATACGGCTAAACAACTTGCGATACAGGTTTGACTAATATGTTCAGAAAACTCCGTTGAACATAAAGACTATAAAAATTCAAAAAAAAAAGGACCTGGATCGAAATCGAAGGCACTGATTCAAAAATAGCACCAAACTCAGTATCAACAGTGGAATCAAAATTGAAATCGAAATCTGGATTTCGATTAGATAATTGATAGCAAAATCGCTGGATATAATAAAAATAAAGGGTTTATTTTATGTCCACGATACAGACAGAGCCGTGGGCGGACGGCTAGTGTAAATTTATAGTCCCTGATAAATTATTATTTTCTATATTTATGGTCGGAGATAAAGAAATAAATATTTCTTTAAAATATGTAAAGAATTTGAAAACATTGTCATTGAACTATTTTCAAAGAACGATTTAGAAATCAATTGCCCGAATCTATTTTTCGTAATGGTATGACTGATACTCGTAATCGAGTACGAAAACGAAATTATTTATATCAGAAATAAAAATATAAATTAATTATATAATGAACAATACCGCATTTATTTGGCATATTTTTAAACCATTATTGTATAACCAAAAAATGATTGAAATTCAATTTTGCATAAGCTCACATATGTAAACTTTATTACTTTAAATGAATACGCTTTTGTAATTTGTATATAAATATTTTAGTGTTTGGGCCGATTTTTTTCTACCATGATGTGGATGAATTTTTTATTGTCAAAAATCATATTTTTTTAATGTAACAGATATAGCAAACTAAAAGATCACTTAAAATAATTTGCACATCTTTGATTATTTATTAACCGGTTAATCTGCATACTTTTTTTTTTCAAGTCACCTATTACTAAATCTTCGATCATATGCGTTCATTTATTAGATCCTTTTCGGCAATCGACTTTAATTTATCCTTTCCATATGGTCAATCTTCTTATATCTTCTCCCATTCTAGTCACTACATCTTCTTTCATACTTCGCAGTGTTCGTTCTAACCCTTAATCCCACAACGAATTTTTAAAGAACCTCCACCTTCGTTTTCTTCACCACCGTCACCACCTGCATCTTTCCCAGTCTCCACTTCATACATTCTACTTTCAGGTTTAGTTCTCCATAGCATTCTTTTAGACGTATCTTCATGTCGTGCTGTGAAATCAGAACAAATTGTGAATTACAATTTCTATAAAATACTTTTGCTGTTCATAAAAGTGCATCAGACACCATTCACTTAATTTCGTGCACTCACTTGCTTTTTAATATCTTCTTCATGCTTACTTCATACACGCTTCATGCTAGTGAGATACGATCGGAATAAACATAATTTCTTTTGCTTGTTTTAGCTCTTCCACCTCCTACCGTGATTTATTTTTTATTTTTTTCAATAATGCTTTTAGGGTGCTCCACAATAAAAAGCTTCACAAGAGAGGCCACAGAGTTTCATAATAAAAAAAAAATCTATATACATACTTCAATGTAGTGAATTCTGTAATCACATGGTCGCGACAATCGCTACCAGACGTATGTATCAGTGTATATATTTAGATAAAAATATTCGTTACTTCTTTGGAAACTAAATAGTTTTAATGTAGCGAATTTTCAAAAAGAATCTGCAAAAAAGTAAGCATGCGGTAGCGACGAAACTAAAATATTCAAACGTAATATACGGTATAATATTTGGATAAAATTCAGAGTAAATTTTAATACATAATATTTTACCAACACCAATCGAAAAAACATACATTATTTTCTTTTTTCACCCTATTTGTACGTAACATATTTACGTATATGCAATCGCAACTCTTTTTTTGTATAATTTATATGATAACCCGCCAATAGTATCGCACGTCCACGACACGAGCTCTTACAGTCATCTGCGCACAACGGAAACGCGCCCCCGGCATTAGACGCATGGCAAAGAATTTTATGTGTACATTTTTTTGTTTTGAAATATGCCCGCCGTTACCTTATTTATGGGCTCCGTGCGAGGTTATATTTCGGGAAGTAATGAGCTTTTGTTCGGGAAAGGGCAATTTAAATATGCGTAGATTGAGTCGTTAGCGGGGCGGTTTGATCGGTTTTCCACCGCTTTCCTTCTTGTGCACCTTCTCCTTATTCGGATCTCCCTTCTCGGCCCCGTTCTCGATTATCTAAAACTGTATCTATCATACATGGACTACCAAAACTTGATTATTAACAGTCTATGGTTCTGCTACCGTACCATCGACTTTTAAAAGGATCTCCGTGTCTGTCGTATCTCAAGCTTAAGATAGTTTTGAATAAATACAATTTTTTAAAATTTTACCATATTCATAGATTGTACAAAAACTGGTGAAAATTAATTATGAGATTATTGACAAACAGAGTTTCGCATATTCGTACTCAAAAGTTTATTTGTGACGTATCTGTAAACTTTAAAATGTAGAACTTGATTATTACTGTAACAACAAAGTTTCAGCCTAATAAATTGAACGTTTAATAAATATAATTTCGATGCATCAGAAAATTAGAAGCTTCCAAAAACTCGCACAGCTGAGTGATCACTGCACTTCGCCCGCTAGATCTTGATAGTTACGGAGATAATAAGGTTGCCTTATAAAACGCGTTATTTTCATAATTTATTTGTATTAATTAAACGGGCCGCGTCCACTGTACCGCGACCGGCGGGTGCTTGAACGCATTATGCCTCCGCTTTTTCGACTGATATCTGGCTAAAGTGCTCTAATGCGAGAATGAAATTTATTTACCAAATGTCTAGATTCATCGTTTTCAAAGCTTGTACGCAAGAGTTGTTCTTGAAGTTGTCGACGAACAATAACCACAAAAAAAAATGTAAATTGTCGATGATAAAAATAATCTCCAATAGTGTAGTATTTATTTTCTAATATAACGACGGGTACATAAAAACGTCATTCTTGTTAAATAAAATTATACTCTTGAAAATTATCATATCTACAATATTCTAGTTCTGTTCATGACTGTATATTTAATCCATTGTGACTCAAACACACAAATTAACTGTTGCGCGCGCTGTTCAATGGTATAAATTATTTTTTTATACACATTAAGACAAAAATTATATCTAGCGCTTGTATTCCGTGATTTTAAACCTTATCGCCTGACGTTTAGAATACAAATTCGTGCGAATACTTTAACAGTTAGACCGAGCTCGATAACCGTAACAACGATATTAATTAATTAAAATATTCCTGAAAGTCGTAAGTGTCAAAATGCTTTGGGAGTCGACGAGCCGTTGTCGGACTTTGTTCGTGAGATTTCACGTTCTCCCCGCTTTTTGACCGCGAAACACGCCACCGGACGTTGTATCCAAATATTTTAGCGTTAATGTACCTTGTCATTCTAACTGAATCACAATAATAATTACGTATATTAATTTAATAAACATTACTCTGTTACGTACTATATAAATAAACGTACTGCGGTTTAGTACGTGACGATTCGATTTTATTTTTTTAAACGTAATTTACAAAAGTATATTTGCATTTTTCCATATAATAGGCAAGCTATACAATTTTGTTCTACTTAATTTGGTCAAGCGCCACTTCTAAAATATGTGTTGCCATTAGTCCAATTCCAGTTTCAAAGAATAAAATGTATTACAATGATCACACCACAACTTTTCATTTATCCGCAACAATCGCGCGTGTTATTTGTGCAACGAAATAAATTATAATAAAATTAATAAAAAAAAAAGGCCCATCACTAGCGCACCTCGAGCATTCTCACGATCGAAATCGCGATACTCCCATCGCCGATAATTCGTAAATGCAAATAATTAAAAAAAAAATTAAATCGCTCGCATCGCGCGCACCCTTTAACGATCTCCGAACCGAACGAGCGGCTTTAAAATATAGGTCGGATATAAATTAAACGGCGAGGAAGAAAAATAAAATAAATTAAATAAAAAGTCATAGAGAAACCAGTTTTCGGGGATTCGATGGCGCGTTGGATCGATTTGAATCAGAATACGAGTACGGGGCCCCGATTGTTCTATGATTTATGCTTTTACCATCGATCTGCATATGGTAATGCGTGTCCGATTGCGAGGGTAGTTTGTGCCTTATTCCGTAATTATTTGGTAAGGCGGCCGGCGCGCCCGCTTAATATGCAAATATTAATTAGGAAGTGCCACTTTCTCGTTACCGTTTCTCACGGAAAGGGGTGATTGATAGAATATTTTAAATATACGGTTTGTAACGTTAATTAGCTATTCAGGATTTTTCTGTAACGGAATTTTGTAACGTTCTTTCACGGATCGGTTGGAATTATGTAATTATTGTAATTTTGTTTTTTTTTTAAGAAATACAATTGTTCGTACCTTACTTCTTTTAATAATCATGGATTTAATAAATAGAATACAATTTCTATAAACTCCTAGTTGTAATACTTCACTACTAGAAGCAAACTCGCTGATATGATATGCCTAATACGTATACAAATGTATTATAAGAAGAATTTTATTTCAGAGAATTTTGCTGGCACGAGTATGATGTATCTAGCGCAATGTTCATAAGCACATAGTTGCTTTTTTATTGCATATTCGAGAAACAAAAGAGCGAGCGAGCCATCAAAGGGTAGGTGATCACCGTCGCTCATAGACACTCGGAACCCCAGAGCAGTCACCAGTCCGTTTCCACATAGTGAGAATATCCTACAACCTGTACGGTCAAGCCTGGCGATGTGACAATGACGATAATTTTAGAAGCACCCGGGACCAATTAAAAATCTATCGATGCCATCTGTACAGTTCCGAGTTAATAAGATATCATTTTATGCACACATCCGAACATGGGCATGTTTCACTGTATGGCAACATTCATAAAAATATCTTTAAAATCACAAAGATGTCTATAATCCTTTGTGCGCTACTTTACATAGGAAAGCAAATTCGTCGCTGCACACAACAACAAAAAATCTTAGAGAATGTCTCTGAACGTCGCAGTCGCAACGCATCTCCGTCTCAGACGAAAGCGATCGATTGTCGGAAAGAAAGCGACATTGACATCTGCACGCGAAGGGTTAAGGCCCTGTAACCCCTAATCTTGAACCATTTTTTTTTCCCTATTAAACACGACCCCGACAAAAGGTGACGGCGTTTTAAAAACCCGTTTTACTCATTGATCTGCCGAGATGTCGGATATTAGAGTGCGCGCTCGCAGCATCGGCGTGCATTTGCATACGATTTCTTTGGCGATGCAAATGTATTTTTCGAGTGACGCCCGGCTATGGGAAGGCGTTATGGTAATAGAGTATAGAGAGATAACAGAATTAGTCTGTGAGAGTTCGCGTTATCTGGCCGTCAGTCGGTCGAAGCTCGCGCGCCGGGGCTCACGGCCGGCAGATCGTTCGTTTTTCGACTTGTCGATATACCTTTTCGCTTCGACGGAACATAGTGTTAAGCCGTTAGATATATCTCTAGGACACGAGTTTGAAGGTTTTTGTGGAAGACTATGGTCGCAGTGTGAAATGTTTAGGTTAAGGGGACACGTATTTACATCAAGTAAACGTGACTTTTATTTTTATAAACATATGGAAATAAACTGAAATTATGAAAGTAAGGAGATTTTGTCGTGAGGTAAGTTTATTATTTTGATTACATTTTCTTTTAGATATTCGTGTAATGAACATAATAAAATCCGTAATAAAACGTCCATTTATATATTTTACAAATAAATTATCTTTGCACGGAGGCTTTTTTTTTATAATACATATACACCTAAAATAACGTTGTTTCTCTGTATGCCTGCAATATACAATACGTTAACATTTTTTCGTTGATTTCAATAGCATTGTTTTATTAAATAATAACAAAAAGTAGCCTATACCTGAGCAGCCTATACCGAAAAGTAGCCTAAAGAGAACCCAAAACATTTACCAGTACATAATCTACTACTACCTATGTAAAATTTGAATACAATCAGTGCAATCATTTAAAAGGCGAAACTTTTAAATAAAAGTAATTGTAGTCAATACGGGGCTAGTGTGAAAATGTACTTTTAATTAACAAGAAACAAGAAAATTATTAAAGACATTCCATGATATATAAACGGACTCGGCTATATTCGAGCGCTACCAACTTCTCAGTAAATCTAATTTTTTTTAAGAAAATAGTAAACCACCAAATAAAAATGCTCCATACCGTCTAAAACTTCTTCGTAAATTACCGAAAACGTACCTTTAAATATTTATCACCGAGCACCGTATAAAAGCAAACCCAAAGTCTAAACTTTTATTCCACCCATTCTTAAATATTTATACCCTCACACGCGAAACGGCCGCGTGGCGGCGCCCGTGCATCCGAATTCAGCTCCGACCTTAGCTTTTCTAACCCTATTTAAAACTTTTGAGTAAATTCTCTGTCGTTTCAATGAAAAGGGAATCTATAATGGAGACGACTCGAGAGCGTCACGGATCAACAAAACTTTGTGTGCTCAACGACGTGAACGTTGCTGAGGCCATATTCTGAGTTAGATCTAAAATGATAGGTTTTGAAGGACAAGCTTGTCAAACTGTTCGAAAGGGAGTACGTACTTTATAGAGATAAGCTTACGATTTAGACAACTTTATCACTATAATTGTATTTTTAAAACTTACTGTTTTATTGGCTAATAATTACTCCAATTTAATAATTTTCGCGCCGGCTAATTAAAAAAAAAAAGTATAATTCAGTATAAAATTTGTTCAGAATAAACGTGAAACACAAATAAGTTTAATACGTCTCAGTAAAAATGACATACCGTAATTACATTACCGAAAGTACCTAATTACATTCCGTATTTTCGATATGTGAATTTGTGTAAAATCGCATAAAACTTTAATCTCATTTTCCGGCTATTTTCCTTCCTCTTTAATATGTTACATGTTTAGATGCGTTCATTTTGTATTTTTTTTTTTACACATAATGTGTGATCTTCGACATGTCACCTCCGCGCGGCAGCCGCCTTCCCGGAGCCGGCGCGCCGCCCCACATCCAGGGCTAGTAATTAAGAGGGACACGCAAATTAGCGACACGAGCGGCGCGGCCTGTTTTTCTTTTATTTGCCGATCTCATGCGGGCGGGGACAAAGGAAACTCACGCTTCCTCAGCGCCGCTCTTTCCCCTTTCGCCCGTGGCCTTTGCTGTGACGTGCGCCTTATTATTAATATTGTTATGTAGCCGTACGGCGAGAAGGTGGTAGGTCTGGTCCGCTTTACACGACGCGCACGGGCGGGGATAAAAATGTATACTGTATTTAATTAAATGCTGGTTAATTACTCTTTTGAAAAATCTGAAACGCTGCTAGTCATCAATTTAATTGGAATTAATTTTACAATTATCTCGAAAAAATATTAGAATTATTTGTTGTGATAATAAATATAAGTATATATCATTTCACGAAATTACAGCTATCTATAGACACTTGTTGGTATATCAATATGACACTAGTCACGCTAGGCCAATTGGTGTGGTCAAAATGTGATGACCACCAACGATAACATACTACATTCATAAACATGTATCGAGCAAGCAGCCCGGATCACTGTGGCCAGCATCACGGCGACAAATATAACGACACTTGTATCTGGTTCACAGCTTCCGTGTCCAGGCAGCTGAAAAGTTTTTCTCTGCAAGATATGTCGCTGATCGAGACTCGAACTTGATAACTATTCCTTTAGACAAAAATTCTTTCTTTACATCACAGATATTTGTAATAGTTTAATATCCGGCATTAGAAAAATGTACCCTCATCTGTTAATTGTATCAAATAATGTTTAAAAGGTAGATAACAATATTATAAATTTATGACAACAATGTCTGCCACCGTAGTCTTAATGCTGTTAACATTAATCAAGTATTTTTTTTATGTTGGCTGCAAATAATTTCACGGTAACTGCCAGTTACAAATATATTAAAAATTTTGTAAATTTTACGTAAGTATTCATATTTTTTAATTAACACACGAGGGAAATAAATTAAGTTCATCTACCTGTTTACTCCTGGCTGCAAGTAGCTGTAGCAGTTATAAAGGTCGCTGCCTATTGTTACAAAGAGTAAAACATCATAATCGGAAGTTTTGTACTTGCGATGTGCAATTAACATAAAAAGCGAAAAATTAATTATTAATTAATTAATGATTGTTAGTAGCAGCAAGACTACGGAGCCATTGTTGTCCTAAATTTATAACATTGTTATCTACCTTTAAAAAATTATTTGATTCTATTAACAGACGAGGCTACATTTTTCTAATGTTGGATCTTAGACTATAATATACGAAGGAAGGAATATTTAAATGCAATTTATTTAAACGCAAACACGAGTACGATATGTATATTTTGTGTTCCTTTATACATGTGCAGGTATAGAAAGCTATTTCCGAATCCCAAATGAAAAAGGGCGTTAATTAGGCCCTTCCTTAGTGCTAATTAGCTTTCAAAGGACACCCGAAGCTTAAAATAGCTACCTTTTCCTTTGCGGCCGCTCAATCCGTAAAGCGCTCTCTTTCATAAATGAAAAGGTTTTATTGTTAAATGTGATTTTGCGTATCATTAACGACAATATTTCATCATATTGATCCTTCAAGTGATAGTCAATCTGAGTGATGCCATTAAAAAATTACACTTGTGACCTTATTCTATTAGTAAGCCTTGTGGCAAACAAACTGATGAAATTAACTAAATCTACGTACAAAAAAAAAAACTTATCACATTATAGAAGAAAACATTGCTTGTTTTACTAACGGTACGTGCTCGCATTAAAACTGATCAACACATAACGACGTTATCCACATAATGCGGACCCTACTCAGCGGTCACTTCGACAGCGGTTGCCAACCTTTTCCGAATTCCGCCGCCCTCCCCCTAATTTACAACCCACTTTTTACGTCAATGTTTTTCTATAGAACAACCACCCCCCCGTGCCCCGCACTCCGTCCCGATCCCGCTTGCGAATAACTGAATGATGGGGATATCAAAATATCTCCCTTATCAGGACGCAACCCGTGTCCGGCAAGGGTGGAGCAAGTTTTTCCGAAAAAGGATTAGCTAATACATGACGTGGGACGCCTTTTAAAATGCCGTGTGATGTGGCCGCGTGACTCGACGAAAAGATCCAGCTCGGAGATAAAGGGTTCTTATTTTAGTGTAGGGTACACACGAGAAAATCTGATGATATTGGTTTAAACATTTTTGGAAAATTTCCAAGTTGCGTAGTAAAGTTTGGGCAATATATTTTATTACTTCTAATGCCCTAATTAAAAAGAAACACTTTTAATTTTGAAATAAAATCTTACGTAAGTGTTAATAAAGTTAGTTTGAAATAGTGTAGTATTTCGTTATTCAAATATTATTTAAAAGAAGGTTAATTAGAAAAATAAGAAAACGTCAGTAGTTTAATATTATTTTAATACATCAAAATATTTCAATATTATACACTTAAAATTTATATATACAAAAATTATAAAGTTAGGTGCCAACAAAATTTTAACTCAAGAGTTAGACGCACAGCCGCATTAATTTTTTTCCTTTCTCTACCCATATTAATTCTCCATATTGACGTGCGTTAAATTCAGTCTCGGTCCTGGGGGTGAAAGGTTCGGGAGCACTGGGCGGCCAGACGGGAGTGAGGGTTGGGGTGGAGATAGCGCGGGAGACATAAAACGTAGGAGATCGCTAATTCATCATAAGTTAAAGGGGTTTTTATGTACGGACGCTCGAATGGAGCGCCTTTGAATATACCGTCCGTAAAAAAGGTTCACGATGCATGTAATGACATGGCTCAGGGATGTCGAGCCGATATCGAGCTTTCGAGTTTGTCGATTAGATGACAATTAAAAATTGGACGTTTTTGAGGCGTTGTATGATTTATTTGGGTTTCTAATTTTGTAAAGTCCAGCCTGATCCTTAAGTTTTGTTCTTTTTCTTAATGTTAAAATTTGTAAGATTTAATGAAGATCTTCTACTTTAATAATTAGGTAGATGATTCTTTTAAGTAAGTTTGTTTACTGGAATGCTTTTCAATGAAGTTCTAATAAAATATAATAATTGCCGATTTTAACTGATTAAAAGCGTCTTAATACATGAATTCAAAAATATTATTAAAACGGAACGTTAGTTAAGCCGAAAGATGCATAAAATTCAATTTGACTCTGTAATTGAAATCAAGTAGCGTCACGTTGTTAACTTATTTCCCAATCTTTTTATTAACAATTCGCATAATTATAACAACAGATGGAATTTAATTATTACTTGAATAGAATTTCTTATTGCATTCTTAAATTATTTTTTGATTTTTCTTCATTCATAAGTTAGGATGATAACACCAAAAATATATCGATTCTACTAGATTGATAATCATAAACAACGAGTAATATCGGTTTTAATTATTCGATCCAACCATTTGACAATGTTCTGAGACAGGTATGGTATGATCCAGCCGACCGCTGCAAGGCACAGACTACCAACATCAGTGCCGCCAATTGACGGCGCTAAATGACTCGACGATCATTGTTCGAGACAGTTTAATTAGTAATTATTTGTGGTCATATGCAGTTTTTGTGTTTGTAATAGTTGGACAAAAAATATTTTAATAAATAACTAGCAAAAGGGCAATATATTTTTTTCATCAAATAATTACGTATTAGATATTTTTATTACTTTTGAAAAATATTAAGGGTTGCACATTTCAAAACTTGACTTTATTAGCTAGTAAGTGTAAATATGTATGTGAATACCGAGAGAAGTGTTCATTTAATTAAATAATAAGATATCTGTTCTATTTAATATTTAAATTTAATTAATACTACTTTTATAAATTATATGAATCATGTATGATTTTTTTTTTGTATTTTTGATATTTCTTTTACTTAATGTAAAACAAGGCTTTTCCTGTGGTAGAGGCGTGCTGTGTCCAACTTGGCTGAAGCACAAAAATGGGCCAGCGCTGACCGATGATACACCACACTCCCACAGAGTCGGGACGCAAAGTAGCAGCTTTCGCTGTTTCGTTTCGTCCAGTAAGTGAGCGTTCCGGAGGTCCATTCCCTTTCTCTCCCCCTTGCATCAACTCAATCCCCTCCATTAGATATCCCATTCCTTCCCAAGAGGCCGGTAACGTATTGGTGACTCCTCTGGGGTTACTAGCATATTTTTTTTATTAACAAATACCTTTACATAATGTGACTTATTTTACTGAAACTTATAAATCCTACATAAGTTTTATAATAACGATTCAGAACGAGCAAATCTATCGTGTTGTATCAAAGAATTACAATTAAAATATTCCTTCATAGCCGACTCAGGTGTGTAGGTACGGTAAACAACAAAACGAAATTAAGACATTCAAAATCTAAAGTCAATTAATTGATTAAAAGGCGGGGGATGCGTCCGCAAGTTCCGTGTCGCCGCCGGACGATTTTAAAACAGGGCGAAATTCGTTTAACCCGGGGAGAGTGGCCGGGTATCTGTGCTTACTTAACTTCCTCTCGTGTCGCGTTCACACGGTTTTACGGAGTTTTTTGCCCAGTAGGATCGCCTACGTCGGCCCGGTCATCGGGCGACTGTACGTTTTCGATTTCGATATTGAAATTTTACCCGGACGCTGACCGAGCCGCGGGCGCTAAATTTTTTATATTTGCCCTTGCCTTTGGGGACTTCGTCTAGATTTTCTTTTCGACGCTCGCACGTTCGAGCATCAGTCTGCAAAACCTTCGAACTTTTAGTGTCACCTATCCGTCGAAACGCGTCATATTGAAATCATGGGCGAGAAGAAAGGAAAAGGAAAGAAAAAAAAATTGAATCGCTCACATCGACTTAGCTATCTGAATATACGAAAACGATTAATAAAGTTAAACATTTTAAAAAGTTAATTTAATGCCATCTGTTGGCATATTGTTTCTCTAAGATGTTTTTTGTCGGAATGAAATGTTTGAATATAAAAAAAATATATATAAATATATATGAAAAATGCATTTATAATACTGTATATAATATAAGACTAATTTTGTTACTATTTTTTTGGAATAAAATATTTAAAATTGATTAATATTTACATTAGCTTATTTCGATTTTATTAAATTACGTTATTGACCAATATCGATAAGAAGTATACGCACGGATCACCTAGTTAAAATAATTCCAGTATTTCATATGGAAATAATTTTAATCAAACTAAATTTACCTGTTGCGTCAAACGCTGATCAAAACCTAAGAATATTTCTTTTTTTTTTTTATTTTATCGACGGCCATTTTGTACTACCACGCAAAAGTTAAAAAAATTATTTTCCTTGTTTTCTTTCGGCATCCAAGGATCCAAAATTTTAGTTTTAAATGCAACCATATATAGACGTAAATACCGACTAAAACTTTTAGAAGTGAAACTGTACAATGAATATTATTTTTTCAGACTCTAAATAATACTTAATGTACAATAAATAGCTTACCTCAGAAGAATGTCTATATTAATATTTTATTAAATCTAATTAATTACACCATCGTCTACCAAAATAACAGATGCTATAAAAGCGGGCGACTGTTTAAGGTGTAGATAAATTTAACCCAAAATATATCGATACCAACAACGACGGAGAATCGTCGGCGGGTCGCGCGGGCCCCGCACTTATTTGCAGGGACCCGTTTTATCGAAGTTCAAGATTAAATTTATCAGTGAAAATCCTCTCAACTCCTCAATTACTCCAATCGATCTCCATTAATTCGTAAACCCTTAACCCTTTCGCTGTAAACAAATAATAATTGGATTAAAGTATATTGATCGAATTACCGCTTCGCTTGTTCCTTTGAAATCCTATTTTAAAACAATTAATGTCATAGGATTCACGGTGTATTTCGCGGCGGTTTGGAAATACAATATGAGAAATTCTATTGTACATGAAAATGCATACGCATTGTCGACGAATTTCGTATAAAGTATGAAAGTGATGTTCTGTGAATTTAAAAAAATGGTTATTACAGCTGTAGTAGATTTGATATTTAATTAGTAGGGCTTAGAAAAAATTCAAATTTATGAAAGCCACCTATCGTATATGGCTTAAGAAATTTTTTTATGTAGCTTTTTTTGGGGATTTCAGAGAAAGTGAGTCTAAAACTTATTCATTCGTAAGTTTTTTTCCTATAGCTCGATGCACATAAACATATAGTATAAAGCTAATTTCAGTTTCAAATCTCATTCCCGGTTTTAACTCTGACCTGAAACTTTCCCATTTCTAATCCAACCTTAAAACCCGTAAGAGTCCTATTTCAACGAAATTTGTTGGCTGGAAATGTTCATATGTTTCCAGTAGTTTGAGCAGAAAAATTAGAACCTATAGACTGAATTCATAATTTTCTTCTCACAACTCGCAAACTTTATTTGGGATCGGTGAAAGAAATAACCTAGCTCATAGCATACGAGTATCACTATGCATACGTTTATTCGTTGACGCTTTAATGTCGTTATTGGTTTCGTACAACTCTGAAATATTTTTCCCGCATATGCCGGCGTCTCGAAATATACATTTTCATTTAATATTCATGCCGTAAAGAAATCGAGCTACATTTTCGCTATCTGGAAGCCCCGTAACAAATAACGTTCAAGGGGTGAGCGAGGAGAACCCGCCGAGTTGCTAAACTTTCGAAACTCGATGGGCATCAAATAAGCATCGAAATTAAGTTTGCAGTTCACCTTTTAATTATTACCCCGAGAGCGTTCAGGTGGCCGTTCGATCCCCTCGCTTCACCATTTCGCCACTTTTCGCAGACGCTCCTGTACAAGTGTGTAGCTATAGTGAATAAACTTCAAAAGATCGCGGGTATTTCCTTTGCGCTACAGAGAGTAACGCAAATGTACGGGTCCATCTCATAAATTCACAACTATTAACATAAATTTTCTTGTTAATTATCTCTGCGTATTAAAGCTGAAAGAGTGACAAGAACTTTTATCTGAAAAATACTGAAAATCCTATAAACCCATATACTCTCGATGCGTGTTCCCTGTGGGTTTTTCTTTCATAATAAAAAAATGATAATTTATATTACAATCTGCATATGAATTACTTATGTTGCTTATACGCAGATTGTAACATAAATTGTGGGAGCACACATCGGAACACGACTGAGCGTTGACTCGCATCTTTATAGCCACGTTGGCTAGTAGTCGATGTGCCAACACTGTTATAATAGACTACCACCACTATACGAATATATTCCAAATAAAAGAATAATTTAAATCACTCTAACTACGTGTATATAAGAACTGAGAAAGTTAATCTGTTTTGATGTCATTTAATACAATAAAACTAGCTTTTACATGAACAGATGTAGGTTTCCGTGTGGTAATATTTTACATCATCATCATCATCATCACCACTCAACCTTCAGCCAATAGCAATGACTGAAGGGGACAAGTCCCGATACACCCAAGGGAGGGTGTACAAAATTTGCAGCTTAGAAACATTTAAATATATCATAGAAAATCGACCGTCGCACTTCACTCAAAATACGAATAGCAAACTAAAGATGGCACCGCTCCAAAATGGCGTCGACAGCACGTCCACGGCGCACGAGCGCCGATGTCAGCGCGGGTCGGATGAATGGGTGACAGATCTCATTCACTCACTCGGCCATCTGACTGAACAGATCATTCGGGCCATCGATGCGAATCGATACATCTCTCGCCCGCTTTAATGGAATGGATCGGCACTTTCATCGAACGTAATTGGCTGATACTTTTACGTTGTCGCTTTGATTCTATTTGTATCGCCGCCATCGCAGATCTAACGATATATATTCTATAGATATTTCGAAGCAACCTAAGTATTTAGATTGCTTCGAAATATCTATAGAATTATGATTAATATAAAAACGGTTCAGTGGGATTTTCTCCGTCACCTTTAAGCGATAAAGTAATTTCATTCCGAGTCGATGTAACTTAATAATGATGAAGCAATAAAACTCATTATTCCAATAAGTACATCAAATTTCCAAATTTCCAATAAAGTGCTTAAACGCCCTCCGCGCTGTCGCCGCCCCGTTTACGCCGTATTGAAGATTAAAGCACTTCTGTCACCCCCCGCCCAACCCTATCACGCCGTGTACTGATATCGAATAGCAGACTACATCGACGTTGTTCCTACACTACCCATAATATGGGTTAATGCGATATTATTTATATCGATTTTGCTGCTTTAAAATGGTATACAAAAAAACATAACAAACTATTCCTTATTCCAGCTTAAAACTCACATTATATGTATTATGTTTCAATTATCGAAATTATTTTTTTACACTTGCTTTTTATACTTATAATATACTTTTATTATTTGCGAAAATCATGAAATTTTATTCATTCATTCAAGCAGTTCCTTGTGACACGAAATATATTCCACATTCTAGTCAAAACCTAGAGTTGAGTAACTAAACATTATACCGTTAATTTACGTATCAACATGCCGTATCAATTGATACTTCCGATAAAATGAGAGGACAATAAACTATTTGTATATTTAAAGCACAATGTAATTATAGGTGCTGTCGTAACCGCGCATACGGCCGTCTATGAGCGCCGCGTCGAAGCACGAGTTAAAAGCTCCGACACACCGATAAAGACTTTATTGAGCCGAAACGAGGCGACGAATTAGCGAGCGAAAATTACTCGACACCAACTTTAATATTGTTACACACGCCCGCGCGCTGTCAAAGGGGGTGTGCGCGCGCAGAGGTGCGGCTGGGATATCTATTTTTTTTTTCTCTATCGAAAAAAATCATCTCAGCTGGTGTACAACTCAAGAAATCTCTGAGTTGGCCTTACTGAGAGGTGTTTGTTTTCAGGCAAAATCCATTCATTTGTGAATTTTCTCTTTGCTTGTATCTGATGAAAATGAGTTATTTGTTCAATGTGTGCGTCAGGTTTTAATCGCCCCACTGCTGAGACGTATACTCCCACGATGTCTGTACTCTAAATCGAGAGGATTGGACTTGGCACCTTCCGCAATGGACCATTGCTGATCGGGGGCTGTTAAAGGCCGTCGTCGCCCGTGCGGTAATGCCGTCCGGCACCGGCGACTTAACACGCAATTTAAGCCACGGAGCGAGTGATTCGATTTGATTTCTCATCAATCAATTTGTCTGGGCACAGAATCGACCTCGGCATTTTTTGATGAAAGAAGACGTCCTTAACGACTGAGTCATCAACACTTTAACCGCGGCCTCTACACTGAATGTTTCAAATTTTTCGCAAATTCTTTTAAATATAAAATACCTCATTAAAGACTTTTTTTTTGTTAATATTACTATTGGTCTATTACGTTATTTTTCTCGTTTAAAAAACTGAAATACGAATTATATACAGTAGATAAAATTATTCCGATACAAATAATATGGGTCAATAAGAATCGTATTGTCATACAAAGATCTTGATATGCATCTAATCCGCCGAAAAAAAAATTGCGTCACCTTTTTTTCGACAATACTTGTCGAACACACATCAATCAATCCATCCAATCGGGCATATTACGAGGCGGCGCTCGAATCGCGCACGTTAATTGACCCCCGGGCACAGGTCAGAGTAGGACATAAAAGCTCAACCGTCCATCGGTTCGCACCTCGTCCGGCGTCGACCGCCGCCGCCGCGTCGTGGTCTAATTGGAAATGGATTCTTGGCCGGGTGCTATTCTCAGCTATTCGCGACAACCTCATTGACCATGTCAAACCCTAGAGCCGCTGTCCATGGCCGCGGAGTGACGTAACGGCTAAACAATAATTTTGTTTTGATGTGATCTGATCATATTTCACGTCATAACGTTCGGGCCGTGCTGTCGCTTAAATCGCTTATTAAGGCGATGTGTTCTGATATTCCGAAAAACGCTCGTTCTTTGCGAAACAAAATTTGTTAAGAAACCTTAAGGAACTTAAAATATTTCTTTTCGACAATTTCGCCAAATCTTTTATAACCTATGAAAGATTCGGCGGAATATCGTTAATTTGCTGCTAAGAATTGAAGAGTTCCGTTACTTTTTCATTGATCCCATAATCAGAACCTACCCAAACTCTCATCAAACTACCCTTGATGTACATTCTTTCCAATAAAAAAAGAATCATCGAAATCGGTTAGCGTGATATTGAGTTATTCATCCATTTGTCGCACACATACTTAATGCATATTTAAGATTTATATGATTTTGTCATAGATGCCATTGTCAGAACTGAATCAAATTAAAATAAGACCACATGGAAAGCATCAGCTTTCAAATAAATAAAGAATTATCAAAATCAGTTCACCCAGTCGAAAGTTCTGAGGTAACTAACAAAAATAAAAAAAAAAACTACAATCGAATTGAGAACCTCCTCCTTTTTTTAAGTCTGTTAAAAACACAAATATATTGTAAGAAAATATTTATTTATTAATTTTTAAACAGTATAGTGCAACGTTACATATTTTTTGCTATTGTTAAAATATTTATATTACGAGGTATCGACGATATTAGTGCATTGTAGAAATTAACAACCTTCAGTGCTGTGTTTGAGTTGTTCTTTGATTCCTTGTGCTTTTGGTACATATACACTCGGTCTTCAACATCAACAACCAACAATACCACAACTATCTCATGCACTGACTTTTCGCAAGTAATACAAATAGGTACTAAATGAATAAACAAAGAAGTAATGAAGGAAATAAACCGATTTTAACTCGAGCTGCACACAAACAACTTATTCATGCAATTATTGACTAACGATCTGCGCTAGATTTGTTCAGTTAGCTTCGCCTCCTGCCCCCGCGCCGCCCTTTGAGGTGTAGTGGGAAGGGTAGTCACTTATTTGAATTGATAAATTGATTATTTATCTCAACTAATATGAAAATCGTTTTAAGCAATTACTCTCAGTAGAATTTTATATTTAATTTATAGTTAATCCAATAATGTTAAGTATTAAAGGTGAAAATTCTATTTTTTACGTTTTAAAAGTGATAAGTAGTCGATTAAAAGTTAGAGCAGTTGATGTAATTAACAGGTATTAGATGAATCAAATACTACTTTATTAATTTAACAACGAAAAGAATTAAAACTTCTAATTTGTTTAATTATTTCAATTAGCTTATTCTGAATTGATTCAATCCATATAAATTAACTAAATAAACTGTTCAAATTATGCAAGAAAAAAAAAAATGATAGGAACAATGTACACGCCTGTTAGGATTAATATAGTACCTACATTGTTAGTTCAATTACAAATAAACTAGTTTATGTAACGAATCAGTTTTCGTTGATATACATATATAATTTCACAGTTGTTTCGTTTAATATAACGTCAACTAAGATAAAATCTCACTTAGTTAGCTTTCATTTTTTAGACAGTATAATTACGACTCTCAAATATCAATCTACTATTAGACACAGTCCTCTCCAAGCGAGTACCTATGACGTATTCACTTCGCTGCACAGCTAGGCTCGCGGTCCAATGATCAGAGTACCAGATCTTTTGTAGGTGTTCATGACTTTCTTGACTTCTGCAGATATTGTTGAGGCTATCAAGGATAATCTATTGAGCATATTAATGGCATCCACTAATCATCGACAATTTTCTGATAGTCCGTTCCAGTCACGGTGCTCACTTCCTGGAGCGGTTCTGCGTCAAAAGTGGCAGTATACTATCTGTACTATGATAGAATATATTTATTTAATAGTAATAGGCATGTTTCCTTTAACTCATTCCGCTATACGGCTTTTTTACAGGTTTTTATTATCAATTTCTTGTTTTACTATAGAATATATACGCTACAGGTGTAATCAGGGCAATTTTGACCTTGTATGTATTACCCCCTTTTATGAAGAGCAAAAACAAAGTTGATAAAAACACGTTTTTGTGTGGGTATCCTATTAAACTCTTAGTTTTTTTTTTTCATTATCTATCAATACGTGCGCCATATTCTATGATAATTTCAAATGGTCGCCTATTACCATTAAAAGGATACTACGTTTTATACGTAAGGCAAACGAACAGATAGACACGCGACGTAGGTTTAGCGATAGGCCTACGTCGCGGAAGCCTATACAAAATCGAAAAGCGTCCAATTCACAGAGTAGCTCCCGCTGCACTTTCACCTGCTTAGCGACGCAGCAACGGACGAACCTACGATTACGGTCGAAGCGCGCATTTAAACAATATTTAAAGAGGCTAATTTAGATTTTTATCTCGGTTTCGCAGCCATTGTTCGAGGCGCCGTTAGTCGGACGGCAGCTCGGCGTGCGCCCGCGCCGGCGCCGGAAGCCGATTTAGAGTGGCCGTCGTGATATTGCACTCGTCCGAGCGGGCTTAATTACGCTAAGCAACGTTCGAATGATTACCAACGCGAGCGCGTTAGCTTCGGGCCGCAGTGCAAAGCCACCCGAGAAATGTCTCGATCCATTATCGGACGGTTGTTTGTTCGCCTAGTAGCCGTTTTGAAAGCGATAATATATAATGCATTTTGTTTCGTCGAAATTCGAACTGTTTATCGTTGGTAAATAAAAAATTGCAGATGGACCAACATCGCAGGTGTTGTAATAACAAATCTGATTATATTGTTCAACAGCATCTCCAGATTTAAAAATAAACTAAAATGTATTTTCTAATATTTCATATATGTTTTCGGTTTTATAAAACTATAGTAGGTAAACAATTATTTTTCCCCAGGTTCTTATCCTGACTTGACGCCGATTTCCGATTGCTAGCAGTGATCAGCCCATATATATCCAAATTCATTGAAAGCTATTCTCTATGTATACTATTTAAAAATCTGATTTTATCACTAAATTCGTACAAAAATCCAATTTAAAGTACCGAAGTTACGTTAAAATTTCTAGGAATAGTTTTATTCGTTTGATTCACCTTTAATTATTATTTGTAACGTTCCACTATTAAATATCGATTTAATTTATAGTAACCGTTCACTATATAACGCATATACGGTCTTTGGAATGAGCTTAAAGTTATACGCGACCAACCTTTTTTTCAATTTAGGCAATTAGACAAAAATTTGTGCCGTGATTCTCGGCATTGACACACATACACATAAGTCTGGTAAGTTTTCATCAATCGCATTAAAATTAAAATAGGCAGATGCAATTATAATGCACAAAATAAAACCGCAAGTGACTCGTGTCTGTATTTTAATAGAACAATAGATACACGAAAATATCAAAAATACTAACTGTAGTCCAAAGCATTGGCTTTTTTTAAGAAAGTTATCTGTTCGAGCCGACACTAAAAATTCTAAGAAAAATGGGATCCATTATCTTTTTTTTGACATACCTACAGGTTTTAACTATTTTAGTACTGTCTTTTTGACAATCGTTTCTCTCTATCTCTCTCTCTCTCTCTCCTTCTGTCTCAACGTTTATCACCTCGCTTCCGCGTCTGACTTATTGCTTTATTAAAAAAAAAAGGAGGACAACAACGGCAAATAAAATAAAACGAAAACAACGAAAATTAAGGAAACTCTTACGTCCTACTCGAATTTCACGAGATTAAAAAATATACCGATATTTTTCTTGAGCGGATACCGAACCCACACTCTAGCTCCTAATTCCTCAATGTCAGTTTTAATTTGCCCGCAGCATCGAATTACCTACTAAGAGTTTTATTTCGGTACGTATCTCTTAGATGACGCGCCACCGAGACGGCGGGGCGGGATTTCGACATTTACGTGTAGCGTCACGGAATATCGGAAAAATTGTATTGTCGTGAAACTTTTTAACAGCGAAGGGTGACGTGTAAATGTTCAGGTGTTCAGAAACCATAATGAGCCTGAAACGAGTGAAAAGAGGATTCGTTTGATAATTAAGAAAAGCAAAAGCAAATTCGGAATCAAAAATATTTGTAAACTGTAAAGGCCCGCTTCCTTTGGGATAATTATAACGTGTATCTCCTTCATAGTGACATGCGATCAAACGCCATGATCGGTATTAAAGCTCCCCCAATGCGTTTCCGAAGTCGTAAAATAATTGACGAAACATTCCAATAAATAACAACAATTTAATTATATTGTAATAGTCCTTTTGCCCAAATTGCTGTAATCATTTATCACTAATAATTATGAACACGATTTCCTAATATCTAATAGAATATTTAATAAAGTATGTTCCAAGCGTTACTAAATAAAGTTCGTAATGTATTATTGTAATGAGGATATTACATATTTTCTAGCTGCCGACTCTTAAAATATAATAATATTAGAATATATATTGTTGAGATTGTCGTTAACTTGTATACACGTAACACGTATCTCACTATTAAACAAGGGTGTCTTTTGAGAAGAAGTAAAAAGAAGCTATTCGCCTATACTCGTCCTTAAGTTGGCCAGAGGCATGTAGATTTTCACATGTCTTTGAAAATCATTATCAGCGGCGTAGCTAGGGGAAGGCGGCTGGAGCGGCCGGCACCGGGTGCCACCCATTTAGAGGTGACACTCGAGTTCATCCGACCGCAAATTTTGATACACAAAAAATGCACAACGAAATATGAAACATTGTTTATCATTAGACTTTTCTACAACTTAACAATTTTGATTTTTAAGGTGTCACTTCAAATACGACCCGAGTTGACCCAGACTACCTACGACACTGACCATTATTAAGCTATTTCATATCGCAGGCCACTTCACGCTGTTCTGATTCGTCACTAGCGACTGCTATTCTTAAATAAATAAATGTACTTGGGTTTCAGCAAAACTCCTTTCTAGATATTGGAGCTCGACCTTACTGCCTTCGGATTCAGATCCATCATTTCTATCACCTAACCATCACTGATCTAAATTTTATTTTCGTTATTTTATAAAAACACCGTAATAATTTTATTAAATTATTATAGTGTTTAGTGGTCGTCATATTGAATTTCAGTAATAGTTGTGTCTGTTATGATATTTCTGAAATCAGGGCAAATTCAGTGGCGGTGCTACACCACTCGTGGACGTCGGCGACATCAGGTTTGCGAGGCCTCTTTTTAATAACTTGTAGGCAAAACTTTTTGCGAGGCCTCTTTTTAATAACTTGTAGGCAAAACCTTTTTGTTTGCGAGGCCCCTTCAGGCGCGAGGCCGTCGGCGGTCGCCGACGTCGCCGACGCCTAGCGCCGCCACTGGGCAAATTTATTACATTCCAGAACCATCTAAATCGGATAACAGATGGATATAGTACAGGCAGACTTATAGACCTTAAACAATTCTTCTAGGTTCAAAACAGTCTCAGAAACCTAAACACAACATTAATAGACTTTATATATATATATATATTAACTTAATAGCCGATATAACGCCTGTTTTGAATTTATTACGATAACACTCTCGAGATTGAGATGCTTCTATTGATACCAAAACGCCTATTGACTTGATGTCAATGGACGTTGTTGTTGTTTTATTCTACAATTTTGAAATCCTAGAATAAAGAAACAATAAACTTATATACATACGCATATGTTGCAGAATAATTTGTAAAATCTGATAATTGCATATAAACTAGGATAATTACAAATCACCAGATAATTGGAATATAAGGTAGATTTTCGTAATCATCGAACGTATTCAGCATTTGGAATTGGTGGTAATGTTAATGTCGAAACAATGGTTTATGACGCATTTCAAGTGTAATTTTTATTACCTACGAAATAAAGCTATTTTTGATTTGATTTAATTTGATTTGGTTTATTTTAGGGATCGTTGCAAAAGTTCCAGTTTAATTGAGATTGATTGAAAAAATGGACGCTAATTTGTTAATGTGATGGTTTATATACTTTCTATTTATATTGGCCGCTACAAGGCTCTTAGATTATTCATAAAGAATTATAAATACAGAATAAGTATATAGACAAATATAGAATATTGACAAAGCAATATAGTTTTCATAGAATTACTTTAATGCTAAAAAGTACTGTGGTAGATATACTAAAGGTACTAGTGTGGTCCAGACATACTATGGCTAACTCGAAATATGTGGAGCATAAAAATGAGCCGGCTAGGTCGAAGAAATACCAAACTCTCGCAGAACATAGACCTTAAGTAGCAATGAGTGAGAGCTCCGGTGATTCACTCCCTCTCATTCCCTTTCATCAACTCGGGTTGATGGAAGGGAATGAGGGGGATCGGTCCCCCTCAATCAGATATTCTTTTCCCTCCCAAGAGTCCGACTACACACTGGTGACTCCTCTGCGGTTACGATCCATGGTCGGCGATGACTATCTCCTCTATTATGGCTAGTCTGGTCGCTTGCCCCTCGACTATGCTATAAAAATAATGTTAAAAATTATCGAAAAATAAATTCCTTACCGACAACTTTATACAATACGCATGTGTTGCACTATAATAAGCCATTTTTATATTAATATTAGATTACGTTAAAACTTTTAATAATAATATTATACTAACATTTTTAGCACTCAATACGCGAAACATTATCAGAATTGTAAGACAATTTGTGGATATTCAACTTAATGTTTTCATACTGACGGATGACAAGAGTAACTTGCTTCAATTTGTGTATTCTGGCTTAGTACATTATAATTATCTTGGCGACCACTCTAAGATTTTCTTAATTCTACATAAAAATATTTTTTTTTTCGTTATAATATCTAAATTATCTACGGTATCTGAAGCTAACAAATCGATTACATGAACTTCAATTACTTTTAACCATTTTATAGGTGAAGTTTGATGTCTTTCGGTTAACGTAAGCACTTCGTTCTTTTTCAAAACTTAATTGTTATTAGGTAATACTGACGAAATACTGATTCAATATTGAAATGCGCAACGGTTAGCTAATCAGCGCATCCGTAAATTTGTAACATTGTATCGGCCAATCAATGCTTGTATCTTATGAAACTAGCGTTTATTCGCTATCGACTTAAAATGTATCAATATCTTATAATGATCCTGCAAATAGATTGAATAATTACGACAGTCTGCCTTGTATTGCAAATATCCGACATATACTTTGTAATCGTATAGGAATTTGCTAATAACCCAATTTTCATAACTGCACTGCAACATGTATAGACTGATGTTCGACTAACAACATCGGTTAAATAATAATATGACGAACACATTACCTTTTTTGTGTTACGTAGTCAAATAAAAATACAGAAGATTCGAGATGTATCTAACACGGCTGTATTAGTATCCAAAATCAAACATTTTATAGTATTCATATAGACGTAAAAAATAGCTACACAGAGAGGTAAGAGTTTCAAAGTACAGCCGATGCGTTGCGATACGAAGGTCTACTGTGTGTGTGTATGTTTGTGTGTGTGTGTGTTTGTGTGTGTATATAGGTATTTTAAAGATCAACGTCTACGACGTGAATTCGACGTAATCGTGATCGTAATGACAATTTTTACATCCGTCGATATTAGTATCAAAGTCGGTATATGACCCAGTTTGCATGTGTATCTTTGATGATATGACACGTCGTGTAATGTATTCTAATGTACTCACCGCTCACCTAATATTAGTTTTAGCTTATATTTTAATTTTCTAACGTTTGAGCGAGTAACGTTCGAATGCGGGATAGACGGAACCGAACTTAAAAAACCTTGCTGTCAATTTGAATACAAACTCGTTCGGAAACGGCACGGAAACACGTAAATTCAAATGTGGAACGCCGGATCACCAATCGGATTATCTCTACACGTATAAAAGACGAAAATTTGCGCGCGAATTTCTCCTTACCCCTTTCGACCCCCGGCCTTCCCCCACTCACGGAAAGGGCGAGGAGACGAACGAGGGGGGGATGAGGTAATGGCAGCACTCGGATTCATTAGTAAATTAGAAAGCGGATGAGTCCGAAGTTACGAAAATTCAATCTCTAATAATGATTAGCTGCCTAATACCTGTCTATACGCCGATAGCGAACTTTTATACGATTCGAATTTCGAACGAATCTTGTTCGTATTCGAAATTCGAATTGTCGTGTTTGAGCTCGGGGTTCGAACTTGAAGTTGAAGGTGCTTTTCGAGTTACGGGATTGAATTATTTAGTTTCCGATTGGATTCTGTTTGGTTCTCGTTTGGATATCTCTTTGGCGCGCGGCGGAGGTATGGGGGACTCTTTTGTGAATATTCGAACGGTGTATATTTTACTTTGCCTCCGAGTTCTACTAATTTGCAGTTAATTAATGTTTTGTAAACTCCAACCAATTATTTTGTATCATTTAAGCTCCGCGGTTGGAGTTGCTACGTAGACGACTTTTATGCACAATCGATCTCCCAACTCATCGCTATTTCTTGACCTTAAAGCAAATTACAAAATTTAAAATTTGATTAGGTAATTTTATTACACAAAACCTAAATCAAATATGAAAGAAATACTTAACCTCTTATATGCATGTGTAATAAATGATTCGTTGAACAATCGACTTTCTTTCTGCTACCCATAAACTATATTTCTTTTTCTCAAAAAAAAGTTATTTTACATTTGCTCTTTACGAACTTAACAAAAAAAAAGGATACAAAAGACTATATAAGTTTTATCATTTATAAAAAATTGGATCTTAAAACCTGAATACGTTATATTTACATACATGCAAATGGCGTCGGTAACTTATATCGTTCGCAAACTTTAAACATAAATTTTCATAGAGGATGCATTAATAAACAAATATGAAGTTAGCGAAATCCGCAGTCAGTGCGGAGTAGTCGCACCTGGCCTCCGTTAATATTATAACCTCCCTCACTTCGGTTTGACTCAAAGATTACGACCACTAAAGTGGTGTTGTAGCGTAAGGAAACCTTTGCTGCCTACGCGACGGTTGTCACTGTGATGCGAATCGGATCTTATTCAAGGTTATACAAAGAAAATGTTATGAAAGTCTGGTGCCGATTGGGTCTTCTGAAGTATGACTTCATTAAAAATTATGAGTTGTACTATTTCTTTATTTTGCACTAATGTAAACTGCTAATTTGTACGTATTTGCGATTTATACTAATTTATACATATATTTGAAAATATTAAGATTTTTAGCAAGGTTTATAAAATATTTTTGTATTATATAGAATACGATTATAAGATTACTCTCTTGTCCGTCTGATTTCTGGTCAAAAAGGTTTTTCCAGAAACTATGTAGGGTAATATACATTCACAAGTTTGCTTCACTAACGCGTGTTAATCGAAGATCACAATTTACTTTTTCTTCAATGGTTTGATCTTCTCCAAAAAGCTTTATCAAATATTGTATTAGAAATCTTTTGAAAACGTTGTTTTTGAAGATTGGATAAAAAATATTTATAATTTCTAGTTCTATAGTTTTAGTAATTTAGGTCTAGTAATCGTATTTAATGGCCATTACTTCTACTCTTTTATATTTCTCATGCAAAAATTTTGTGCATCCAATTCATGGTTTGGAATCATAAGCTTCAAATTATATGAGTGCTCGCCCCAGCAACAGATTATAAGAAAGTAGTTAAACTAAATCTTTTGGAACTTCAACTTCAACGATATTTGTAATTTCAACTTTCTTGGTTCATTGTAATGTACGCTAAATAGTTTTTTTTTTTTAAGTAGAAACGAAAGACTTTTAGATTTTGTTAAGAGTTACGTAATATCAAACTTACCAAACTAAATATGTTAGTTGCCTAAAGCACATCATGGATATCAAATTAGACCTTTTGACTTATATCATTATAATACATGCTTTGAGAGTAAGCCCGAATTTTTTTGATTAATGTTTTAAAATATGTAATATCTTCTTATCTATTTATAATGAGGTACATAATGTCTGTTTTATAAAATCGTATTGCGATAGCGAATTTCTAAGCAAATAAATAATTTGCACAGGATAATTTTCAAATTAAATTGTTGTAATTTTTTCATTAATCTGAATTATTGACAAGATCCGCTAGTTTTAGTATAATTTTGGATCTGCTAATTTTCAATTATGTAACTTCAAAATTAATCAATTCGTAAATATAGGGAACTTAAAACGAATTTTGTTTTACGTATCGCTCGTGAATGGCTAATAATTTAACGGTTAAATTTATTTTATTTTTTTAAATGCTTTAACATTTTTCTCACCTTTTAAATCAAAACAATTCAAAAACAATTATTGTATTCAATCGAGTGTACAAAAATGTGTCGCTGCGAAATAACTCCAAGCATTTCATCTTTGACTTCACCCAACTTCAGATTTTACAATCGACTATTGGTGTTCTATTGACGTTGGGAAAGTTGAATACGAGTTTCAGGACATTTATTTGCTTGCTCCGAAGTTGATTCTACCGAATTTGATTTGGGGAAAATTTGCAAAGTTTCACCTACGTATTCAATATATTTTCCCTGTTTTGTCGATATCTATTAATTTCTATTTATTTGCTACTGGTAGAATTAATTACAATGTTTTTCTGAACGATTTCATTACATTTCTTTATTGATGAGAAACTATAGAAGTTGGTTGCTGTCTAGCCTTTATCATAAAGAGAAACAAAATATATTTGACTATCCTATGACATTTTACACACAGTTTTGGATTCATTTCTTGGTTGACCAAATATTTTCCTAAATAAATAACATATTCTCTAACCTTTGAAAGTACTGCATGTATTTGTACACCGTTATTGTGCATTATTGATATTTTTAATAAGCCAGCCCAATTTACGTAGTAGCCGCACTACATGTATTTGTAGAAAGATGTTCCGATTGATATCTGTATCTCAATCGGCTTCGGTCTTCTTGCAGCTGGTACAATCCAAAGTTTGATTGCCAGTCGAGAAACCTTCATGTTTATTCAATACTAGCTTTCGTCTACAACTCCGCTCGCATGAACATCGAATGAATTCTTACACCTTTAGTATCGACAAACGACGTTTATACCAATGGGTCCCGTTCTTGTTTCCACTTTCGAATCCAATCCTGGCTCCGGTTTTGATCCGATTCTGGTCTAAATCTTTATTTTGGTTCTGTTTAAAATAAACATAATTAAAAAAAAAATGCGGTGAAACGGAACAAAACTATTCTTTGGTATCCCGGGGTATACACAATTATCATATCGAATTTCATTAAATTCTGTCCGATAGGTTTTACTGAATTCGCGAACAAAGGTACAAACAGACAGACGAATATTTTAAAAACCATTGCTATGTGTTCTGTCAACGTTTCTAATATTCACATAATTTTTTTTGCTCAAATATCTTTAATGTACAGATTTTTCTCTCCACTATTACATTATATTTATACATTTCATTATGTGTGATAGTAAAGCATAAGTTTTGAGTTCTGTTAATATAGATTTTATTGAATAACGTAAATAAATAAAAAACACAGTTATGAGAGCCGTCATGTATAGACAACAAATCGATCAGAATGCTCCCCTCGTACAAGACAAGGGGAGCCGGGCGGGTCGTAGCCGATATAAGTAAATAAGTTTGGCAAAAACACAAAGAGTTACAAATACACTGAAACGGACTAATCTTAATAATATAGTTAACTGTTAAAGAACCGATCGACATTTAAAGATGTCGATCGGTTTTGAAGATACAGCAAGATGAGATCATAATATGACTTCATTTTATTTTTTTTTTTTTTTTTATTTATTAAAACAATATTTTTATTTCGTCCTAATTGCCTGATTCACAATCATATAAATAAGACTGTAATATGTAACGTCGATATTTTATATGAAAAAAAATTATTAAAAAAAAACCATTCCCATTACGATCTGTTTTAATAATTATTACATTATTACATAGAAGCTATTTTTAATAGAGTTTTTATGTTATTGAAAACTTTCCGTTTTCATATAAATGTCTAGTGTAAATTTTTCTAAGTCTGCGTCGTGCGCAGCAGACCGAGGGAGGATCTCGTAAGCCACAAACGATTTCCAGTTAATGCCTTTAATTTGTGCCCCAAAAAATTTATCAAATGATAATAGATGAAGCTTTCGTGTATTATGAAATAGTGTTCAGCCGTTTACGTCATATCATAAAGACATAAAAAAACAACTGACCAAGGTGGAATCTTGCTCCCACGCTTAAGGTCCCGTCCCAAATTAAACGAAGTAAAAGCAATCAAATAAATTTAATTTAAACGGGTGTTAAGTACCTCACAAATTTGGATTTCTTCTAAAACTTGGCACATGCAGCACAAAATTGGGCCGGCTCGACGGGTGAAGTACCACACTCTCACAAAATACGGACGCGAAGTTGCAGTTTCCGCTGTTTTATTTCGTCTCGTCTAGTAAATGAGACTTCCGGTAGCCCACTTCTCCCTCTCCCTCTCCATCGTCCCGATTCTTCTCCATTAGATATCAGTAGTCCTTGTTAAGAAACCAACAACACATCGGTGACCGCTCTGACGTTTCCAGTGTCCATGGAGGACCACCTACTCTCTGATGGTTTGCCTGCGTGCTTGTCGCTCGAATATACAAAAAAAATCGGCATAAGTATATGCTTATACATTGAGCACCACATGAATTGTGAATGCACATGTGTTTCCACATTATAGGCGTACTGGAAATTGAAAATTCAAGGTATCCAAAAAACTTGGAAGAGATTTTGTTAAAATTACTTTTCGGTAATAGTAGTTATAAAGGCCTATTATTCTGACTTTTTATAGACATTTAGAATACAAGCTTCAAAAGGTAGATGCAGTAAAATTAACGACTTAGAAGCTAAAAAAATCGCTTGAAGAAAAAAAATGTGGTGAGTATACCTTTAGTAATTTTTAATCACCTATTTAACTATGGTCGACACAGTGGATTTAGTAAGTTAAATAAAAATTAGATGCGAATCGAAACACTTGAATTATTGCTTTACAATGTTCCCATTTACCCCGAAGAACCGGCGTTGCTGAGAAAACCCGGCAACCACGAGTACCCTTATATCGAGTAAGTAGGTATCTGCTGTATTAACACATGTCGCCGGGTACACGGAACAGAGAAACCGTAAACAAATCAAGTCCTTCGGCATCGTCCCGACATTCCATCATACGTGTACTCATTATACACGCATATAGCCGGCGGCGCTGCGAAGAAAAATTTACGCTGGCACACGGGGGAGCGGCCCGGCCCCGCCCGCCGCATTATACGCCGGCCGGTCACTAATTAATGGAAAAGGATTAAATTCGGGCCGAATTGAAATAAAATAAATATGCGAAAGGACGAGTTTGTTCGCGGACTTCCCGTTTCGTTCTCGGCGGCGGAGGGGTCTCGCAACTCCCACATTACCGAATTTCCACCCCCCTTCTAGGTGCGGTTTTCCGTATTGGAAATATAAAAGGATCGAGCGACATCTGCGTTATCTAATGAGTGCTTTGTGCGATTGTTAAGGTATTTGTTTGCGTAACGCTTTTGTCGTTCGCGGCTGCGCACCGAGTGTTTAGTACAATACGACACTTAACATAAGCTCGACCTCGTTACTGGTTTGATGCTTTAAGAGTTGAAGCCGCTCAAAAATTGGTTAGAGGAGTCGGTTTAATTTTTTTGTTTTTCGAGAACTGTGATCATCCCGAGCTTCTCTTCAGACATCCCAACATATATAACGCCTCCGATGATCTTGAACTATTTAAGATAGTATCGATTTAAAAAATCGAAAACAAGAAAAGTAACAGTATTACTATATACGTTTTAAGGTTAAATTATAAAACTGATTGAACTGAATAAGAATTTTTTTTAGAATCTCTAAAGCGTGTTTTTTTTTCTTATAATATCCCAATTAGAATAAATAATATATAAACGCGATTTTGACGTGACAACGTCTTAAATTAGGTTGCGGCTGGGAGTCACTTATGAAAGGTGTAACGCTCGGTAACGTAACGATGAGTCACCGAACGAGAGAGGCCCGCCGAATGCCTTGCGTCTCTCCCACTCAACTATGATCGGTCTGCCGCGCGCAGCACTAGAGAATTAGTGCATAGCCAAATGTATTGCGTTATTGTATGTATATTTGTATATAAATACGTATGTATGTGTAAAGGTAAAATAAAATTTGTTAATATGAAATTCAGTGCGAGATTCTTTGTATAAATTAATGTTTTAAATATAATTCTTTGTATAAATAAATGTTTTAAATTGTTACTATTATTTCATCCTTCTTCCTACTATACGAATGAATATTCACATTAAAATGATTTTACCATTCAAAGTCGTTGTCACGTAAAACTTTCGCCCGTATACCGACTTTACAGGCAACCAAATTTTTTGAAATGGGAAAGTATTTAAAGAAACCATATTTATCCATTATTATTTACTTACTTATAATAACAAAGAAAATGTGCAACTAACAAGCGTAAAGAAATAACTTATATAACTTTCACGAATCGAAAGCAATAGTTGTCACCGAAAAGATAAGTCGTGATATACAAGCAGACCGGCAGACAAACGAGCAGGCAGATCATCAGGCAGACGTGAACATTTACCATAAATATTCCGTTTAATCCTTTCAGCTACGGAACCTGAAAATGTTAAAATCCCAGGACCTATTGTATAGTCTAATCGAATGCACTATATGGAATTACAGTCGCGTACACCATTGTCAATAGAGCACTTTTGACGCATAAAAAGCTCATTTAAGATTGCGTAAAACACTGCAGAGAAAAGGTGTGCTGACTACTTGTGTAGGTACGACAGTTGAGCATAGCACAAAACCGAGCGCATTTGGAAGGAAGTACAGATCCTTGACTATTGCAAAGAAAATACTCTCTATACATATCTTAGAATACCTAAACAAGCAATGCAAAAAACTTTAAAATGGTTTGTGGTTTATTTAAAATAGTTTTAAATCCGTATGGCTGTATAAGATCGCCATTATTTTGTGCAATTATAACTTTAAAAATTCACTTCATATTTTTAAGATTTACAATAACTTGAGTACTAATACTATGAGATAAATTTTCATGTTTGGACTTAAAAACCATGTACAATAAAATAATAAAACAAAAAAGTATACGTACATCAATAGCTTTGTGACTGCTACTTACCTACTGCTCATCACAGCCCAAAATTATTGAAGAGGATGAAAACCGACGCCACAAATTTCATTTGGTGGACAAACCCACCAAACGGATCACGTGTATGATTCGCCTTATTGTCTTATTGCCGACTGTCAAATTAATATCGAAAGCGGCGCGGAGAAATTCAAATAGTTTTTTTTGAGGCCCTTAAAGAAAACTAATATTCCAAATTAATACATCTGAGTTACTGAGCGAATTTATCTCTAAACACGGAGACGTAACTTTAATCACGAACGTCGTGATCAAAATGCCCATTTAATTGACGGTGTTGTTGTGTCAAGTGGACTTTCACGAAACTATCAAACCTCCGCGAATATCGCTCCTAATTGGACGGCGAGAGCGCCGAAATTTAATAGTGGGCGAGCTGGGCGCTCCAAAGCGTTGCGAACTGATTACGTTATTATGGCCGATCGTAAAACCCGAAAAATTTCGGTTAATTAACGGCAGCGAGAAATTCACAATAATTAATATGATACATTAGCATTAGATCAGATAATATCGCCGGCGAGACGCGCCACTCGAATACGTTACACGCTTCCGTTAGGCTATGGGCGATGATGGTCCGTTTTTATGTTCGACTTTTCGGTTTTTAACAGAAAAAAAAGGCATTTCGACAGCCGAAATGGAAGTAGATTTCATCTTGTTTTCGTATGTAATTCATATAAAATAAATCATTTTCGGATTTTCAAAATTTTAAAATGCTGTAATTTCTAAACTAGTTGACAGATTTAGCTCAAATATAAACTCGACCTTTGTAAACGTTCATATAACATGTATGTGGAGTTTAATTAGTATTTCTAAATAATTGTCGACGATATCGTGTTGACAAACCCCACGTTATAATTTATATATATAAACCGTATGTATTTTCTGACTCAGCTCGTCGACTTAAGTTGGAAAATAGCATATTTTTTCTAAATTTGCGTTATGAGAACAAATACAATAGTTAGATTCTTATGAAATCTACTAATAGTTCATAAACTTTTTGATCGGTATATCTGAATCGTTTTTTTTAAACCACATAAATTTTTATGCCTGTAATACATCGATATTTAATCACCGTATATCTGCCATGTGTCGTATAATTTCGTTTTTATAATTCAATACAATTATTGTTTATCATATTCCGAATACGAAACATAAATCACAAAAGAATTAAAAATCACATATATCTCATTTTATCACTTTCTATCTCTTTCATTTGTATTGGCGTTATTGTCAAAAACATCTTCATTATATAAATATAGTTATATAATCATTATTTTGTTTATAATAATAAAACCTTCATATAAAAGAACTAATTAAAACGGCCTTCCGCTCCTATGGATCGATATTCAAAACAAAATCTCGATTATTCGTCCAAAGACAGAAACAATTAATACGAAACACAACGTCTACGATCGAAGGCTCGCTATGGATTCTGTTATTGTTCGAATATCCGCTTTTGTTTCGCACTAATCGAATTCGATTTGTCACACTTTGTCGAGATCGGTTCTCTGACTTTCCTGCATTATTGTTTCTATTGTGCGTCGCTCGAAACAAAATAAAACAATAATCGAATGTTTTCATTAAACAGTTTTCAGTATTATTTTCATTTCTGAAACGGAAATTGATGTTTCATTACGAAATCATTTCTATCGGTGAATCACGTTAGGTTGTATCTAATTATTGGGGTAGATTGAAGAACATGAAAAGTGCACAGATAAATTTTCGTCGTGAATCAGCCCGGAGGTATTCATTATGCCTTCATAAGACCTACCTTCTTTTTCTAGAGCCGTTATATAAGCTGTATAAATACGAGTACAATGAAGAACGAATGTGATTATCGCTAAAAAATTACGTTTTCATTTAATATATACAATTCCATACCAATAAGATGGTTACATTAGGTAATTTTGAGTGCATAACTTACATCCTTATTTATTGCAAAAAGGACTCGAATTTCGTATACATAACAACTACAACTCTAACGATCGCTTAGTTGGAATCTCCACACTGAGTATATTATAAGCTCAAGAGCATAGTAATTATAACGACTATCGGTAAAAAAAAAATACAAAAGACATTATTGTTTGCATGTACGGTTAGTTTAATTGCGAAAACAGAGACCGAGCGCGATAGCATCGCCCCATTAATTTATGTATTCTTCATAATGCGTAAAGTAAAACCACAATCTCGACGCCTAATTCGAACGTTTGAATTTTAAATCGCCCGATGGCTTAGAAAGATTATAGAGCTCCCTATTGTTTTAGCTGTATCAGCGGCGGCGTGTATTTTATTTTTTTTTTCGTCTTCATTATAGATTTTAACAAAAAAAAATTTTCATTTGCAACAATATAATTTGATTAAGATTGGGGGGCTATCCCGGATTTGCTTGGGTAACTTCTCGTTATATTGTCAAGGTACTTATCTCTATTTTGCATGTACTTCAGGTTGAATCATATCATTGTGTAATGTAAATCAGTTAGTTTATTCCAATGTAATCAATATGAAACGAATTTGTGTAAAAAAGTATAAAACTATGTTCAATTTGAACGAATCAAAATTTAATGTTTTGTAAAATAACTAACTACAGTTCTAATATTTGTTACATCTATATGAACGTATGAAGTGCTCTTTTACTGCTTATATCAAAATTCAACTATATTATCTATCCGGATATGCGCAACGTAAACAATCCGAGACTTTCTAGTTCGTATACTGACAGTTTTCTCACATTACACGTAACATAAAGGTATGATAATCTATGCTTTCGTTTGGAGAGAGCCGCTATAATCGTAATTACAAAGAGATTTGGTACCGCGCAAGTATTTAGACTGAGACACTTCGGTTATTTTTTAATGATACCGAAACATTTTTTTTTTATGTTTCGGTTCACACAATTTAACGTGTGAGACGCTCCCGTGATTTCGGCAGTTTAATTGAATAGGTCTTATAATCGCCGGCGGCCGACTTCGAGCACTCCGTCAAACTTACTTTGGAAAATACTTAGATTTGGAGAATGTTTATTTTTTTTTGTGATAGTATTTTGCTTATGCATTTTAAACAAATTGAAAATTTGACTGCATGGTAGTACCTGTTATATTTTCTTTTACTGAATCAAATTTATTGTATATTTTATGAATCTTTATGTAAACCAAATATTAAAAAGAAACTGTATGAGTAATCGTTTTATCATTACATATTTACGAATACCGAGTCTTTTTACCTAAAGGTTTTTTTTTTTTTTTTGTATTTGCAAACAATAAGAGTTATATATCTTTTATAACATATTATGACGTTGCATTTGCGTCTAGACCGAGAGCTGTGTTGTACAAGTGAATTAATAAAATTTTAAATTAATATTTTATTCACATAATATTGTATTCGGACAATCGATATATAATATTTACTAATAAAATTTTAAAGCATACAGACAGTTCCATCAATCGAAACTCTTCTATTCTAAAAACAGGCTTACCCGTTCGGTAACTAATGGCAAAACGTTGTTCGATTTAATTCGTTTCGCTAAACCGAAAACATGTTACAATTGAAAGTCACACGAATTCAGCCTACAAACTAAAAGCAGCGATTGCGCACAAGCAAAAAGTATCTAGTGAAGAAAAAACCGGCCAATCGTGAATCGGACACGCGTACCAGGGGTTTCGTAGCACCGCATAATATATTTTTTATAATGTGTTTGCGAAGAAAAGTATTTTCTTTCATACGGTTTGGGATCCGTAGCGCGAGTTTGACTAGCATTTATCCGGTTTTTACTATTCGTTGTTTCCCGTTTAGAGTTCATACTATGCATAATAACACTAAGTTTGAGGTTTGTGTGTATTAATATTTATAAGAGCAAAAACAAACAGTCTTATTATTATTTGTTAAGACATCTACAATAATGACATACATTCTAAGAAAATAAAAATTGTACGAACAATCGGCTACCTATTAGGTTTGGTTCAAAAAACACAGCACTTGAAGCACTGACAGACGGACTGTCAAGTAATAAAGTCTCCTCGGTGCTCTTCGGGTACGAAATATTAAAAATAACAAAGTTGCATGAGATTACATTTCATATCTGAATCCATAATTCGAGATGAACGAATAAAAAATGAAACACTTGTCAGTTACAACGAGATTCATACAAGTACCACTTGACAGACAACAAAGAAAATCATTTTATTTTATTTCTAAATTATAACATTGGTCAATTTTGAAACTTCTTAGAAAATGATATATGTAGTAATATTTACAAATACGAGATAACAGCGCCATGGTAAAAAAAAAAAACAAAAATAAAAACAAAATAAAACTTGTTTACTTATTTCTTTCTTATTTATTCATTTACCCATTCTTCTTACATGTCCATCCTATTTACGGAAGTAATTTTTGTAACAACAACACTTTATTATGTTATACATTTTTCATTCAATTTTTTTTGATTTATTTTTTTAATGTGATTACAACACTTCTTCCAGCGTTCAAAAGTCAGTTATCGGAGTGCTGTAAACCGGTCAAAATATGCATTCTCAAGAATAGGTGACAGACCTTTGCAGAGGTGTGCGTCTGCCGAGATGACGGTAAGGCACGTCTAGAGTCGGCACGTACCAATCTACATCTATTAGGATCGCCGCGTTGACCCTTATTGAGTATCGTAGGTAGACGGCAGCCGGGATTTGTCATCATCCGCGATTACGTAAGACTTGATTTGTTCTGTCGGGCCAATTGAGGGTGATTGATCAGTCTTGTCATTATATGAGACATGTGACTCACGGCCGTTTTGGTTTTAGATCACGCATCAACCTCGATACGACTGAATATTGATGTAGTTCGTAGTTTGAAACAGTGTTGTTATTAGCGAACGAAGCAACTTTCGCCGTTACAGTGAAATCAGAAGCCCTTATTTTATATCCATAATAAATGTATATAAAGGATAGGGCAGTGATATTGAGTAAGTTACAATGTATAGAATGGCAGATGTTCATCGTGAATGTAGATTTAAATGGATAGGAAAAACCTAAGAACATGAAATTACAAAATGGCAGATAAGTTGTTCTTTCAAAATGAATAAATTGAGGTCACTATTATTTGAGATAGTAATTGTCGTTAACAATTTTCTGATTTGTTTTCTAACTTTGGTGGAAATGTAATGCTTCTAAAGACATAAAAACATGTACTTGCAGCACTTTAAAATAAATGTTCGTTTATGTTCATAGGTAATGACCTATGAACATTAACGAACATTTATTTTAAAGTTGGATACGCCGATACGAATCAACCGAGACCTATCTGGTGTTACTTATGTATAAAGAAATAGAGATCTGAACTGCAACTGGATCTAAAATTTATGCCATTCCAACACGAACGAAGGTTGAGATGCCTACTAGTTGCAGCATAATAAACTAGAATGCTACTGACAAAATACCTTTCCTGTTTTATTCATGGATATAAATTTACCACCCAAAACGATTTTTCATAATGTTCTGATTTACACTGAAATATTTCAATCATATCATTACATATTACATAATGTATAATAATATGACTGAAAAAAAATACATATAATCTAGAATTTTTTATCGGATTTATAGTCTTAGGTACAGTATAATGCACGAAACTCTGCCGTCCTGAATTGTCTGCGAATGATGTGATGCTCAGATTTATCGCTCCCCGACCCTTCCTTCTTCTCCCCCCCATGCCAGTTTTACGCCGTTGCGCCGCTTTCGTGACTAACTTCACAGCGGCAGAGTTTCGTGCGTTGTACTATATAATGAAACCATCATACCTGTACCAACTACGCTCACGTGAATTGTCTTTGTTGGTTCATAATGTCTAACAAGTGATTACAGAGTTACATTTGTCATTTCTTAAAACCTTTAAGTTTATTAATAGATTGAATCGGTTTCCAGCAGCGATGGCCAAGTGCTCAGAACCGTTACCTTTGTGTCAAATGGTACCGACCGGATCGGAATTCTGAGTACGGTCCAATCGGCAAGAGAGTTTTTAATTCACAGCGAATCCAATCATTTGCTCAGTACGTCAAAGACCAGACCATGTCGCCTCGTCGGTCCGGACGTGGTCACCGCTGTGGTGACAACGGTCGTTGGCAACTCCCTATCAGCATCGGACCAGTACGGAAAGCTTGACTCATCATTCTAAAACAAAAGTATTACGAGAGAATACGCCTCTACGGGGAGGTGATATAAACCTTATACATTCTTAGTCGTTTTCAATTTTTCACATTCATTTTCATACAATTTCCATTTATTTTTTTCAAGTACCTATTGACCCATCTCGTATAATAGTTAACGCGCTGGTTTTTTTTTGTAACTTCTTAAATGATACGTGCAAAAAAAAAAGTTTAATTTTATTCGACTCGCCAATGAATAGAAATGTACTGTAACGGTTATGTAAAATACCGGAATGCTTAATTACGAATTCATTTCATATTCAAGTAACCAAGTGCCAAAATAGAAATCGGATAAGCGTGGGATTAGCATAATATGAAATCGTGTATATTAAAAATCATCGCTTAGAATAAAGGGAAAAAAAAGAACTGTATGTTTGCGAAAAGATGCTAATCTCGAGTGTTGTGCCGCGGGCGTGACGCGCGAGTGTCGTCTATGAATAGCCTACTATTAATTAACTCTGGGACTATATTTATACTTACCTTTTGAAATTTATGCGAATCCTATTATATTATATGTTTTACGCAATTTCCTTTACCCTGAATATCGACAGGGAAACGCCGTAAAATTTATTCTTTAGAATTTATTTATATTTTATGTATGATAATGACTGTTGCGATCTTAACGGCTAGATGATTGTTTTAAACGGTAAGGGTCACCTTGCCGTTTATGTTAATTCATTGGTTAATTGAACCCACCAGGGCTCAATCAATGCTTACATGCCTGTGCATATTTGTTAACGAAAACCCTGTTTAATGTTCATCGAAAATTTTGTACTATTACTACTTATTTACGATCCTATACGTAAATAAACGAAATGTCAATTCAGTTGGTTTTATAATCACTTTTTCTATTTATTTCTACATCTTATGATATCTCTTAGCGTTGGTAAATTAATTCACTCAGGCATATACGAAATCCAACAAATGTTTTATATTATTTTCGCAATGTAGATAGATATATGTATATATATTTCCTTATTCTTGAATACATTGATGTTTTTGAACATCTTAACAGTGGTAGCTCAGTAGTCTCCAGCATTGCTTGACGATATTTAGCTTGTATTCTTATCATGATGGGATTATTGTTCAATAAGTTTTCTTTCGTTAAATTCAAATTAACGACTCACGCGTTGTCTCGAACAACACCTTAAACTATTCGGTCTTGTCTATACGCCGTTCACGATAATCGTTACGTCCCAGCCCGCACGGGCCAGCGTGGATTGATGCTGCAGGTGACCATGCATCAGCAATCAAACAATAACCTCGCACGGCAAACATTTCTAACTGTGTGTTGCCCGATAGTGTCGCCTGAAATGTGACAGTTGAAAATATCAAATTTCCGGGGCTGTTTTTCAAAACGTCGAAACCAGCAGATCGACCGATAATTCATCTAATGAATGAACGGCGGTGATGAATGGCACAGGAAATCACTTGTAACGCAACAAAGGTTACAAACTCTGCGGACCGCAGAACAATACCGCGTAATGAATAAACTATGAGAATCCAACTGATAATTAGATTAAAAACAATCGGCTGTGCGCCGGTAATTTGAGGCTTATGTGTGTTTGTGCGGTAAATCAATGTCTCCGGACGTCCGGGCACGGTGAACGGTCAATAGTGATTAACAACGTGGCGGGGCGCAGATCACATAGATCGTTCTCCGTAAACCATAGAGGCTCCGTTCCTTATCGAGGATAAGGATAATTCTTAAAATAAGAACTATGATAAAAATGGACTGTACATGATTTAGTACGAGGTAAAATAAGTTTTCATAGTTTTTCTATTCGGAGTCTACTAAAATAGGGTTACTTAACTAGAAAGAGATTGATTGATATAAATTATCTTTTACGTTTCTTCATTACAAATCAATGTGTTGTTGATACCACTTGAATTCGAGTGAAACGTAATTAATTCAAAAAAAAATTAGATCACGTGCTCTTAAAGGCTAATGAAGTACGTTAATTCGCGTCAATGGAAATCGATATATTTTATTTCTATTGCATTGAACGATTAATATTCGTATAATTTAAAATTGCATTAGTTTAACATTTTGTCTAAAACACATATTTTCGCTTGTTCCAGAGAGCCACATTGGCTGAAAAAGAAGTAACGACATTAAAGGAGCAACTGGCGACGACCACACCGACACCCCTGCAAGCTAACATACCCCCAAAGACGCCCAATGGGAACGCTCACTTAGAAGCGACGGTGCGGGACCAGGGCACAGACACTAGACTAGAACGTAGGTTCACAGACTTAAGACTGAATCCGGTGGACATTAGCAGGATCTCAGACAAGAACTCGGACCTTGAACACGACAGGGTCGACCTCGACACCCCTGATACTGCAAGGGAAGATATAGATCAATTAGAAGGCCAGAAGATGGAAATGGCAGCGACCGGCAGAAGTAACAGCAACTCGTCCAGGAGCAGTCCGGCCGTAGCTGCGCACGGGCACAACTTGGAGAGCGAACTGGCAGCGAAGGAGAAAGAGGTGAGTTTCTTATGCGTTAGAGATCCTAATTAAGAGAAAAGTTATAAAACTACTCAAAAAATCTCTATAGTAGTACTTAAAGATTATTAACGTCTATCCAAAGTATCGATACATACATCTTATAAATAAAAAATTGTAATCTAGTGACATTAAAAAACAAAGCAAGTTTCGATTTTCATAATAATATTAATTTACAAAATAAAGAAGAATTAGTTGTATGCATGTTGTTTGCATGGACATACATTTTGGTGTAAGTTTTGTCTATTAAATAACGTAAAAATACAATTGGGATGTTCACATATATATATAAAATATAGTACTAACCTGTTTAAAAAAATATTACAAGTATAAATTATTATAAAAATACATATAGAATATAAAATTCAAAATATATATAACAAAGTAAAATAATAAATATTTTAGCTATGGAAACTCGTAATATAATTGAAATTGATAAGTGTGTTTTTTCAATTACAATTATGACTTTTGATTGTTAAAATATTTATTGTTTTACTTTTTATTCTAAAGACAATAAAGAATCTAAACAACATTTATACCATGAGTAAGATAAATATCAATTACAGTACGAAGGCCGACACGCAGCGTAGAGAAAATTACAGTAGGATGCAATAGCCTCCTAGTTAACTGTGACCTGCGCAAGTCATCTCGTATCGAAGCTAACGTACGATCAATAAATCAATTACATGCGCGGGAGCATCGCTGAATTGGATTTGACAGCTGGATCAAGGGTGGCTCTCTTATCGATAAGGGGATATCGATTTTTCCTGTAAAAAACAAATAGTAACCGTTAATTAATGCATTGTCGATAAATATAGAATATTATATCTATTTTTATAAATACAAAATTTTACATATAAAGCTTCCAATGTTAATTCTATATTTAAAAGTATTTTAATTCATATCATTCAGTTTATACAGAATAAATATAGCCTTATAAATACAATAATAATAATAGTAAAAATGGCCTTTATTCAGACAGTCAATGACACAGATAAATAAATACAATATTATAGATAAAATTTCCGGATACGGGATGATCGATATATCGATATCTAATCACTGCTGTACATCACTAAACAAGGGAAACAGGATACGTTCAATGAAATGATTGATCGGCACCAAACGAACGGTAATCCTTGCACTAAATAAATATCATATTTTATAGCAAGTATAGAGTGTGTTCAGAAATGTCTTTGAAAGATAATATTAATTTTTTCACATTTAATATAATTATAACGATGACTATTATTGTTTGTTATAATTACAAATGCGTAAATAGCTCCAAATGTAATCCGCCAAAATAAATAGGTTCTAACGAATTTTATTGCACATCCCTGAGTTTTGGAATAATCCATTAATTTATTACTGGAAAGTTTAATCCATAAACGATATTAACATTTTCTATATTGCAGCTATATTTATATAGATTTTCATAATAACCATTTATTCTTCAATGCAACAAATAGATAACATTACAAGACAGATTTTCAAACGTGTCCAGTGGAAATGGGTTATTAGTGTGGGCGTGCGCATTGGCTGCTGTTGTTTCTAAATTGATTTTTACGCTGGATCACCCGCTCCATACATTGGCTCCAATTCGTAGTGATGCCCTCACGTTCCTTCTAATTGTCTTTGTCGATACCATTGATTGATCGATGACCGTTCGTTTCGTTTAGTTTAACTGGCTCGATGTGTTTGGCTTCCCGTAGATGTATAAATTCAAGGGTATTGAGTAAGTTTTAATCTCTACATCCTATCCACTCAATGTATTATGTTTTTTTTTTTGCTCATGCTGGTTACTGTGTACGTGATCTCAATATGAAATTGTAATATGCATATAAATGATTGTTAAATCATCGTTTTATCGCACTAGATTATAGTTAATAATTCTGAAATGCGTGATTATGTCTTAAAATTTAACATATTCCCCCATTTTTATAGTGATAACTGATAAGAATTACAATTACTTGAGTTGAGTTAATAATTATAGACAAATAAAACCTTGAATGAATGCATTTTTTTTTCTTCTCGTTCCTCTGCCCTTACTACATTTCCATTTTAGAGCGTTAGGGCGATAATAGATCTCTTCTCGTTTTTAACGACCAGGGGACGCTTCACCAGCTGCAGCCGACACAGACCTGCAGTTATTACTAGATCGTTAGTCTACTTAGTATCAGCTATCCCTCGCCTACGACACACTGTTTTTAATTGCCACAAATGCTCTTCCTCGGTGGTTGTCAATTCGGATGAACGCGTACGGATGCCCGACGTGCTTCCCCACTGTTTTTATAAAGATTCAGTGTCACTTAACGTGTGAAAAAGAGAGAAAGATCTATGCCCGGAGTTAGAATCCGAGCATATCACCAAAATAATCCGCGTGACCGATATAGCGCACGCGACCAATAAGTTGAAGATGCAACATGCTGGCCACAACACACGTAGAACCCATGAAGCTAAAAGGGAAAAAGGTTCTAGAATGGCGATCACGGATTACCTTCACGGCATAAGACGGCCTCTTGCCAGGTGGATTAACGACCTTGACAGTGGTGGGCGACTATTGGTTTCGGGTGGTTTTATGTCGTGAAAATCTAGAGGGAAGAGTTGTATCCAGTGATGGCCATCCAATGGTTGAAATCAACTAACGCACGATTACCAGTACCACGAGCGATGTGGCTGACTCACCAACGCTACCACTTCTTATTTTGTGAACTCTGTCGATTGCTGCATTTTCGACCTTCATCGTTGCAAATTAGGGAACTTATTAGGTCGTCGTGTTACGTTTCATCACCCCGAATAAAAGCAATGTGGCTGAGGCATACGTCTATCACTTTGTTTGTATTTCATATTTAAGGACTTAAACCTAGAGCCACACATGTCACATCTGATGTGTTGTAATGAACAAAAGAAATGTTATTATTTATCGATAAATCACATCCGTTTTCAGGAATTTACTGCGAAAAGGTTATAATCTGAAAATGTTTTCCCCGATGGCCGTTAGATTGTTTTTTTTTATTCTAATTTAAAAAAAAAAACCAGAACGAGTTGCTCAACATCATATTATTTATACAAACGTAAAACGTAATCACGCCGGGCCGTATCGGTGCAACGTCGTTAAACCGTCGAACTGACGACCGCTCGATATAGACGGTGACTTAGCCCCGCAGCAATATTCTAGGCGGCGGGCCGTGGGCGGATTTGGCACGCCGTGATATTTAACGATTTTCGCTAATTCACTTAGTTGCTTATCATTGTTTCTACTCATCAGATTGCATGTGTTGAAAATGTCGAATGCAGCAGTGCGATTGGTACAAGAAATATATAAAAAAAATGGTTTTGGTCACTAAAGTAACTTGTCACTATTCTCCTATGGTATAAACGCTTCAGACCCAATATATGACAAACAAAAGAAAGAAGTAATCCATGGGTAATAATTTTCTTGCATATTGGTTTGGTTATGATCATGATCTTGACTTAAATACAGTATAACAATAAAAGTTGGTCAACTTTTATATTTATAAGATCATTTTTTGACGTGACAACGTCTTATAAATTGGTTTGCCGGGTGACACTTCAAGAAACTGCGTTACGCTCCGCTCACGTTATGCGCTCACAATGAGAGCGAGTGAGAGGCACGCGTCCCTTCCACTTGGTCATGGTTAGCCCGCCTAAGAGCGAGAGAGACAGACATAAAAAGTGAAAGGCACGCGTCCCTTCCACTCAATAGGAACAAGTTAAGTTGTAGTAAACGCTGTTTCATTGTACGCAAATGTATTGCAAGTTATTGTATGTATATTTGTATATAAATTCGTATGTATGTGTAAAGGTAAAAATAAAATTTTGTTAATATGAAATTCAGTGCGAGATTCTTTGTATAAATTAATGTTTTAAATATAATTCTTTGTATAAATAAATGTTTTAAATTGTTACTATTATTTCATCCTTCTTCCTACTATACGAATTAATATTCACATTAAAATGATTTTACCACTCAAAGTCGTTGTCAAGTAAAACTTTCGCCCGTATACCGACTTTACAGGCAACCAATTTTTTTTTCAGTTTTGCTAATCTTTTTAAAGCAATCATTCTAAAATTGTATCTGCTTGTACATGTTACAAGAATAGGATTTGATGGGTACCTAATTACTTCATTAATCGAACCAGCAAAAATTCCCTTCCAGTAATATTGTCAAATCTAAACTTAGTTCATGAATCATTAAAATAGACGACCTTGCGATGATACACATAAAACAAAGTAACGTATGTATATTAAACAAACGTAGTACTTCTTACATAATGTCTATTTCGCTCAAACAAACACAGTACAATAACTGTGTGACCAAAGCTGGCATTTTGTGTTCATACCGGCGGCAGGCAAAGGAGCACCCCGATACTCCGCCTTTGGTTCGATAAATATTCACAAATATAAGTCCGTGGCGATCGGATGCCAAACATCGAAACTCGATTGGAAGTTACGCCAATTAAGGCGACTCTACACGACCCCTCGCTTTGCCAGCAAAAAGAAGATGCGGCGGGCGCCGTCAAACTGTCGCCGGTCCCGGCGAACGATTTGGCACGCCGCTAATTGATATTACCAACACCTGATCGTTTGACAATGCCAATTAAAACTGTTCTAGATGTTTTATTTTTTCTACTTTTTTTTTCTTCTCTATCTGAAACGGGAAACCTGAAAAAAATCGAAAGCTAGATAAACGCTGCCGACATTATATTTTTATCCCATCTACCCAAAAAAAAGGAATATCAACTGTGGAAAACTATAATTTTAGCTGGTTTAATATTTCGACATTGACTTATAACTCTTTTAAAACTAAAAATAAAATAATAGTCTAGATGAAAATATTGTTCTAAAAAAAAGATATCCTGGAAAAAACGATTCAGGTATTATTTGAAAAATACGTAACGAAAAATTTTTGGTTTTTGAAACCGATTTTTAAATCCGTTGAAAAACTGCGTCAGCTAACAATACCACTGTTAGTTGTCGAGACATTTCGATCTGTGTTCATTGAGAACTTAAGTTTTATCATTTAAAAGAGTTATGAACGGCTTACATTCTGGTGTACGGAAGTTTACGTTAAAATCACCACATGAAATCACGGGAAGAGGATACAGATTTTTTTTAAAAAAGAGCGTAACTACCTTCTCTGGGTATATGGTGAAAGCAGAAAATCTGTTTGATTTCGAATACTCGATCGTACATCGTACAAGAGCCAAAAAAAATAATATAAATACTATTTAAATCATACGGTTGGCAATACTGGCTGACAGTACTGACTTGTCGGAAAATGAGTGGGTACTATATGACGGCCAACTCTAGCACCGCACTCACTCATTGGCCAAATTAAATAATGCGCGCTTTCGCGACTTCCTGTTACTTATTTCCGTCTCTATTCGCGTAATGACTTACATAGATTTCAGGAAAGCAAGAGGAAAGATGTTGCACATCAAAAAAAAAATAAGACTTTAAGCTGCATGGGACACGCAAATTGCAATATTGTCCAATAAGTTCTTAATTGAAATTGAATTACTTCTTTGATGGCTCGAAGAGCACATTAAGCTGTCGGACCCGGTCGTTCTCATTTTATTGTTAGGAACGGTCGTCAGCCTCCCCCAACATGCACTGGGCCCAGCGTTGAGAGCTCCAGATTTAAACACCACAATCTGAAATATATAAATATTGTGGGAGGCTACGCTTCATCGATGTGGTGATTAAAATCTGACATACCCATTCGTATTTGGGTAGGATTTCGCAAATTTTCCTTCATTTTAATCGTGAGAATGCTACAACATACTACTCAAAAAAATATTCCACATATTTTGACACAGATCTTGTCCGATAGGATATACTTTTAAAAACCGTTAAAATATTATACCGAGTACAGTATCACTGTACGAAATCATACAGTCGAAAAGTGGCTATTATCAAAAAATTATTACCAGTAAAATGGAGGGACATCAAATTGAAGTATTTTTTCGTAAATCTTTAGAAGAAATTAATTTAAATTTTTTCTTATTATAATTCTCGTATGATTTGTTTTTGAACTCTTTCTTTTACAAGGTTACATTTAGTACTCCAAAATATCGATCATTAATCGATAATATTGAATTTATTTTTATTTCCCATTTCAATGTACTTCGAATAATGAATTTTTAATTATGAAATAAACACAAAAAAATTAACCCTTTTGTAAATAAACTACGGATTTCTATTTTTGTGCCGAGTTTCAAATTTATATGGGATATCGTTTCAAAAGAATTACCTGTTACACACGGGTGAAGTCGTATTTTTTAAATTTGTAGATTAATTTGTAAAATTTAAATAAAACTAAACGTAAGTCATTTTTGTAAATTTCTCAATAATCACAACTTCGCCACGACCAATAAGAAGCACGTCTACAAGTTAATTTATGCATAAAAATTTTTATCGCGTGCAAACAGTACATTCCTACAAGCGCCATTCTATGAATTTACTAGGAAAAAAAGAAGAAAAAAACACTCAATGAAAAGGCATATAATTACGAAGAATGCAACCAAAACTTTTATACAACCTTCCCAGGTGCAACGAGTCCGATATTTTCGCTTTTCAAATTCGGCTTTTGAATGGATAACGACCGCGAGTGCATTAGGGGAGAGAAAAAAACTTAAAGAAGGATGTTTTTTTTAACTTTGAATTCCTGAAAACCACGTTCTGTGTATTCCGTCCGTTATATCGACGAACAGGATAGTTTTCAGCGACTAGGTTCAAGTTTTTTTTTCCTCAAATTCATATGATCATTTCTATATGATCTGGGCTACTTATTCCAACTTCCCATACAACGTAGTCATTAAAAAAATCCTTGCTAATCATCTAAAAAATCATCAAAATCTATTCGGCTGAAGCATCTACAGTATGTGTTATTGTAAACCTCGTTAAATTTAAAGACCGCCGGATGAGCTTTACCTTATGAAATTGCACCTATTTTAGGTATGTACTACGATATGCTACATCCATATTGAAGCGTGTCTAAGGAAACCTATCAAACTACAATTTGAAAAATTGATTTTTCTTTTAGTATACTATAAAATACAAAATTTAAAATAAAATTAAACATTCTGCAAATTTCGAATGAAGTTTAATCGCATGTCACGACAGTACATCGATGTTTCAACGAAACTTTTCTAGCTTTTAGGCGAAGGTAAAACTTTTTTTTTTAATTTCACCATTTGTTACATGATTGTTAGAATCATTTTTTTTAAACTCTCGAAGTTTATAATTGATTTCATTAAACATAACCTTATCTTAATGTAAGTGAAAACTTCAATAGCAAGATCTGTACTAATGTTACATACCTATATATAAATCATTTTAATTTTTAAAAAACATTACATATTGAATATTCTTCATGAACTAAAATACGTTCGTCATGGTCTTCTGTTTTTGGTTTTAGCAATTTAATGATAAACACATTTGTAGTCTTGTTTTATTTTTTGTCTATGTCTTCCCTACAAATGTATATGGCTACACTCACTTATGAGCTGGAAACCAAACTATATGGTTTTAACTAATACTCTTCGGCTGTTAATTAACCGCATGCATTTATCGTGCGAGACTTGCGTCTTTTCTGATTATCAATACTCGAAATCGATGCATTGACGAAATCGCCAAACCACAAATACGGACTCGCATGATTCTATGGGATCATAGTCTATAGATTTTGAGGACCGAAGCCTATAGGTTTTTGGGACTCTTGTATTCCCCATTGATCGACAAAATTCGCGATAGCGCTCAGAATCTTCGATTCGGCGAATCCGCCGTTTTCCGAAAGGGTTGAGGAAAGTTTACGCAACTTTTGAATAATGACTCGATTATGAAAAACCTTTCCAAAGGCCACAACGGCCGGAAAGTTTGTCGTCTTATTTGTACTTTGAATAAACAATTTTTTTTTTCTCTCCTCCTTGCTCAAAAAGAAGCCGGGCAAGTGAATCGGCCCGCTCATTAACTCTGTATTGACGGCTGCGACTGGGCCGAGAATTTGTCCAGTTTTAATTAAGTTTCAAAAAAAGGGGGGGCGGGGGACTCCCCGGTTTAATATCTTTTTGATGGCGTTCGATTAACGATTTGCTTCTGACAACTCTCTCTCTCTCTCTCTGTCTCGGCGGATGGGAACTTCGTTTGGATTTCTTTCGAACGGGAGTCGCGGATCGACTTTTTAACTTCTTGTCGGTGCTTAATTTGATTTGTAGAAATAGGTTGTGAAATTTCTGTCGGAATAGCAATCGATATCGCGAAAAGTCACGGAAATGCGCCCGGCGGTTGTGATTGAGGTAGTGAAGTTTTTACTGTTTCAACGCATGATAATCAATTGCTTAGGTTGATATTTTTTGGAAAATAGGCGTTCTGATGATTCGAAATTGGATTTTATTATTAACTTTTTAAGCTAATGATGATGTTACTTCGTGTCACGCGCAGCGAATGTCTTTTTTTTTCTTATTTAAAATAGAACCTTTGAATAGAATTCACCTATTGTGAATTTTTTATCTAATTATTAAAACTAGTATTTAAATTTTTCTTAGTGAATAAATAATTGGAAATGAAATTTCGTTCACGAATTCAATATTAAACTAATCGCAATTAAATATGTATTGTATATTTTACGATCTCTTTATTAAAACTCATATTAAAAATGTTCTCAGTGACCAAGTGATTAGAAATTAAATTTCCTTAATGAATGCGACATTAAATTAAACGTCTTGAAAACATTTTCTTAATGCCATACTTCGTCTGTCCATCCGTGCTATTAATCGTAGCATGGTAAAGTACAATCCTATAATTCTAAAACTTGATTTTAAATACCTCCGTGGCGCAAAGGGAGGCATGTGTAAGCCTTGAATTCGCTTTTCAATCGCTGAAGCAATTCTTGTAACTTGAAATCGGCATGTTTTCCATTTCTAGACTTTCGGCTTTCGCCCTCGGCGCATGATTTTATTTTTAAGTGAGATGGCGAAAGCTTTTCGTCTATTGAATTTTATCAAATTTTTTGATGCTAAACAACCGTATTGATTCGACTGTCTAATTGGCGCAGTCGGTGGTGACCCCACTTGTTGCTCTGGGAGCGTGGGTTCGATTCCCACACAAGACAAATATTTATATAACTAATAACTAAACATTAATGTTCGTTTTGAGTCTGGGTGTTTTTATGTATTATGCGTACATATTTAAAACAAAAGTATATAATATATGTATTCTGTTAACTATCTGATACCTATAGTACAAGCCTCGATGCTTAGTTTGAGATCTGATGGTGCTGTGTGTGCCGGAAGATAGAATCGATGGATGATTGGAAGATGTCGAGTGGAATAAAGATATTATATTAATATATATTTAACTTTATTCCACTTGAAAAGTTCATAAACTATCTAAACGAAAATTCCTGACTCAGTTAGTTTCTAAGCTGGATAGCTAATCATTAATCAATCATTGGCTGAAATCAATAACTACACTGAGCGAGAATCACAATTGAACCGAAACTTCTGGTACCATTTTGAAAAATTAAATGTACTTAGTTGCAATTCTACATGCATCTTTTGTTTATTTTCCTAAGCAATAGGTGTCGTTCGTATAAATATTAAGGTCAATCGTGACGTGAAATATTGTCAATTATAATTCGCATATCCTCCAGTATTGAATTTAATCTAATAAAAGATAATTTTATGTTCTTGAGGACGTTTAACCTTTTCATGCAACACAATTTCTGTGAGGTCTATGGTATGATTAAAAATTACGTTCCTTTCATAGTGAATAATTTTGATAACGCCAGCTCTAACATTTTATGTAATAACGAATAGTACTTATTATGTAATAAATAATATTTCATTGTTCCGGATGATACGTCTTAGCTGAATATAACCTAACAAGAGCAAACATACGTGATTACGTTTCATCTAGTAATTACATAATCTTTTTTTATGGGATGTCATTAAAAAATAATAAAAATGCACCGTTATGTAGTCCATCACAATCGCTAACGGTTACCATAGCAAACGTTTTATGGCGCCGACCGGTACTAACAAAAAAAAAATCATAACTAACGCCAAAGGCCAATACTACAAGCGCGTAAATCATAAACACCTTTTCTTTTACGGCAATAAAAACGCTTTCATCTCCCGCTCATAGATGGCGCTGCCATTTAATATCGTCCAGTAAACTACCCTTTAATGTCACTCGCGCGCACGCAGCGACATGAAAGAGTGACGACGCTATTTTTGTGATACCAAAACGAGGACCAACGAAATTAGTTTATGACGTCTGTCTGTCTGTCGTTCGATTTATTTTAATTTTGTTATTTCCGTCGCGTCGCATTACTCTTATTCGGCTGCTGTGCGCGTCGTAAACGCTCGCCCGGCGTCGACAAAGGAGCACATCTTTGAACTCGCCCGGACGGTGGCTCGATGCACCGATACCAGAGTATTGCTTGACCACACACTGTCATATATGTAAAAGATGATTTGAATTTAGTTGCAAAATTCGTACGTTATTCTTATAATACTTTCTTTTAACACGAGGAAATATATTCAAAAATGATATGTCTATCTATAATTGAAGTTATTATAAGTCGTTTTCTATTTAATCACATTTGAGTATAATTACAGTTTCAATGGAAATTTATTTAATAACGCCAGGTACTCCTCGATGCTACAAAATTAAATGTACTTAAATGAACGCGTTCATCAAATCGTATTTATTAGAATATTATGAACAGGCATAAAACAGTGCAACGCACAAAAAACATACAATGAAAAATTAGTTATTGAATGTATGAACTGCATACTGCATTATGCTTGTAGTCGAGGATACTTTGAAAAATAGTCATTACGTAATGTCATGTCATAAAATTTCCCTGTTGGCACAACTATGTAACCTACACATAGTATATTTTAATATATATCGGTTTATTGTAATGAAATGAAATAACAGTATTAAAATGGCAAAATAATAAATTAAGGTATCTCTTAGAATAAACAGAAATAACATCATAATTCTTTATTATTACTACGTCAAATTAGAAATCATCTTAATTGAACTCGCCGACTGAACAAACACTGAACATTTGTAGACCATCAATATTACAAAGTCTGGATATATTATTAGTGTCGCGAAATTAAAAAAAAAATGAACCAATGTATATATGTTTAGTTTGTCACAATTATCATTTTCTCGTGTGTCATATAAGATTCGAGTCGATCGCACGAAGTAGTTCTTCGAAATAAATAGACGAGAAACGAGCTCGGTACACGTTGACAAGAGAGGCAATCATATCTCCCGTCAAAGCTAACCTATCATCTCGACAGAATCCGCACGCACGCCGGATAATTTAATAATGAAAAAAAATCTAAGACGCCGCCCGGCACGAGGTAAAATCGACCCTGCCGTTTTCGTGATACGACTCTTATTGGAATGGACGTGCCGTAGAGAGGACTGTAATTACGTACACACGCAACGGCCGACATGAAAGCAAATGTCAAACTTATGTATTTATTTCCAAGTATTGAATGCCCTGGCCCGTTTCTTAGAACGGCTATCGACCGCCACGTAAATATTATCTTGTCGATGATGAAAGCGATGTGCTTGCTTTGTACTTGATGGTGATAAGTCTAATTTTGAGATTGGTCGGCTTGGAGTGAAAAAAAATAAAAACGAATTATAGGTGTAATTTGCCTGTACCGTGACAACGGTTTGGCGTGACTGCGTGATGCAACAGCATCGAAACGAACCGGGGCACGTAATGATCCTAAATGTCGGTATTGGATGTGTTGTGAGTTTGATGCGTTGTCGATTTTAGATGCATTATTAAATGAATGGCACTCATGAGATGTAGAGATCTATATATTCGGATTTGTTCTAGAAATAAAAATAATTATATTTATTTTTTTGAAATCTTAGAATTTGACAAAATAAATCCACTCAAAAACGAAATAAATCGCTCGATAATGAAATAAACACTCACTTAAATGTCTTTTCTTGCATATAATTAAAGAAATTTTAAGTATAAATGTAGCTTCCCTTAGATCACACACAAAAAAAGACAATTTGAAATATAGAACAACTAATTTATAATACCTACCTATCTACTAAATGAAGAATATGAAGTGTTTTTTTTTATTAAATATTATATTATCGCGATATTAAGTACACATATGTACTATAATTTCATGACCTTGTTCTTAGCGTATCTTAATAATAACGTAATTAACACTCATAACAAGGTATATAGCAATAAAATTATGACTTTACTCCGTTTTTATGTCTAAATCAGTGAAAATTATTTTTTTTATGACCTATGATCTCGGATGAGTCTGACAATGCTCATATTCAGACTAACAAAACTTTTACAAGCATTAATTTATAAATTACATGGACGCATTGTCTATTGAAAAATATTGTAGGGCGTAGTAAAAAAAAATGTATTTATCGTGTTTATGTTTTTGTATTGCAAATAAAAGATGTACTTTTGCGAAAGTTGATTATTAACGACTATGAAATTCTACGTTAACTCGACATTTAAAAAAATATAAACACAAGTAACTGAATTTATTAAAAAAAAAAGTATAGTAATTACAATGTATTTTTCCCGTACATTTGAAATGATTCCGAAGCCTTTCCACTATCTGAATGTGTTACATTCTCAACAAAAGAATTTGACCACAGACATACGTCACACGTACCATAGATACGAGAGACAATGTCTGACTGTCACCTTGTTTAAAGTTATTTCGGAAACAGATGATATTTCAATTTAGTTTTCAGTTAAGTATTTTGCCGATTTTCGACAATGACCCCGAATTTATACTATCGTAATGTACTCTACCCGCACGTCGTTTACGTTGAATGATTTCGCTGCTGCGAAACGTGAAATATAATCATCGGACGCAGCCGCGGCCAGTCGCCAGTCTTAGCGTCTATTTCGAAGCGTGTTGTTATTCATATCTTATTTTTGACGAATAAATATTTATTATGAATGGTATAAAACGTACGACAAGAACGACAGCGTCACGTCACATGCACACCGCAGCCGCATCTAATAAAAGCTAAGGAGTCGGTACACGGCCCGAACTGCTCCTCATAATTAACGTTTGCCCCCGCCCGGGCCCGTTTATTTATACATCAGACGCGTCGATATCCAGGAGCGACTTGATAGATTCATAGCAGCCCGACATCAAAGAGCACAGCATTAATCATAATTCACATCAATCGCCGTGCGCTGGGGATGTCTGACTATTTTTTTTTTATTATTGTAAATCGACATTAAAAATGATGGCGGAGTTAGCTACCGTATCAATACTAGACGTGGATCGATATATCTTGGAGTTAGAATAGAATCTAATATTCCATGCGTTCGATAATAATTGTAATAAAAGCCAGTTTAGTTTGTAAGGAAATAGGTACGTTACTTTCTGATTATCTTAAACAGTAATAGTACGCTAAGTTCTGATTGTCCGATAGACAGTGATAGGTTGTGATTTTTCATTTACTCTATGCACCCTTTTCATATAGCGAAATATTTCTTCATTAGAAATATCCGAATAGCGATTGATTTCGACTGACACATGTTTTTACGCCCAAAAATATGCGGCTTATAATGTATTAATCCGCGATTGACGGGAACGATCATAGAGATGTAACGGACTTACGGAGCTTTTAATGTTTCTTGTGAATATTAAAACGTTACTAATTACACCCGGCCTCTTGACGACTTCTGGCGATCGCTTTAGAAAACGCGCCGCCGACTGTACGTATTTATTTTCGTCAATAGAGACACATCGGACCACACCGAACGCGAGGACACCTGTCGGGGGCGTTCAGAAAAACAGATAAAATCGAAACGGCGCGTCATTGCCCGCCTTCCGGCGCGAACGACAGCGCCGTACGTCAATTTAGATGATCCGTCACGAAAAATCTCCCGGCGATTACACAGTCGCCGGCGGCGCGGCGCGAGATAACGGACCGGACGGCGCCGGGACGACTCCTCGGGGTTCCGTACTCGCTATGTCTATGGAATGGAAATCTATCGAGTTTCGTTTTACAGTTCGAGTCTTGACTTAGTTTAAAAAAAAATCCATAATTACATTTATGGACATTTCATAGACATTTATCGCTTTTATCTTAACAATGAATACCATCAATGCGCGATGTCAAACGTTCGATTCAAAACAAAATGGCCGTGACTGTCAGGCGAGGCGCGACTCGCACTTGACGATTTTCCCGCGGGCGCGGGCGTAGGTACGCGCTCCTCCGGCGAACTAATAAAAAGTTGTAATTTCCTAGGAAGTGATTATTTATGTATCGCCGAGCGCGCGCGTTCGTCTGTCTGTCTGGCTTCCATCTTTACGATCGTCAACAGTTACATATTTAATGTTCGATGTTTATCAACATTTCTTTCTAATGCAGGTTTTAGTGATGCGATAAATTATTATATCTTCAAAGGCACGCGCTTATTTTCGAACTTTTGTTTTCTCGTATCGGGCCGCGACCGGTTCAGTGCTAACGGCATTGAAATACCCAGCTGGGTCATTCATGTTTCAGAGTAAACTATTGACTTTACTCGATCGACTTATGAAATTATCTTTATCGACAACAAATATATGTACGTATTTAGGTATCAACTTAAAAGCGATTAAGTGATGACCATAGTTTGAACGAATGAAAGTATATACTTAGAAAATTTTCTTGTGGAAAAATTTGTTTGAGAAAAAAGGCGAAAAAGGCACTGTGGAATAAAATTCGCCCGGAAATAAATCCGCACCGCATCACGGTTCAATTTATATCAACTCACAGATTTTTTCCTTACGAATTTTCAATCGCTAGTGCGATTACTCCCATAAGATTCAACACGTCACAGAATTGCGAGAAAAAAAGTCGCGCGATGAAAAATGCAGTGCGGACAGGGCCTAATTCTTGAACAAAATACGAGTTCTTGGGAACCATGAAATGGCATTTGACGGGAAAAGGCAAATGTGTAAATCTTATGTATGATATGATTTTCGAATTAACACAAATACAGAGCCCAATAGTAGATTAGAAATATTTATAAGTATTTACTTAAATGATGTTAATCATCGAGCACGTTTCGAAGTAACTTTAACATATACCATCCTCCCATTCTAATACAAACACATCAAGTCACCTAGTTTAATTCGACATCATTTATGTTACAGGACATCAATATTAATCTGCGATCACAATATCGCGCCTCTGATTAGTTTTCGAACGCGCCTTGTCATCCGTTATCAAACGGTAATTCCAATAGTGTATTGATCGACGGAGCGTTCATAAACGAGAGATCATTTTGCACTTGTATAATTTTGTTGTGGGTTTATTAAATCTATTTTCGTTTTTGAGTTTTTATTACAATTTCATACTCGCAGTAATTTCGTATCAAAAGCGATTAACACCATCCATATACGACACGTAGGTCAATCTGAAAGTCCTTAGAAAATTGAAAACTGAGAGAACGTGCGAGTAATTTTTATGATTATTGTTTTTCAAAATAGTGCTTGTTGAGATCAATACATCGCTGCATTCGATGGAACCAATGAGGGAAACACTTTAACCACTCGCGCTTAGGGATCGCTTCGACGGCCTTTTCATATGCAGCCAGTGCTTATTCGGCGTCCGTAAACCACTTAGTTCCTCGAAGTTTTTCTTTTACTTTATGAAATAAATCTAAATCGCACGGGTAAGGTCGCCGCTGTTAGACGGATAAGCCAATATTTCTATATCTAACATCCCCAAATAGTTAGTTGTTTATCTGGCAGTATGTGGTGAGGCGTTGTCATGATAAAGGAGAATCCTAGTGCAAGGTCGTTTGTTCTGAACTTGTTTTCAAAACAAAAAGCAAACAATTGTTGGTGTTCCAGTCTGTAGTGACCGTCTTTTATCTTCTAAAATATTTTTTTATGTAATGACCTGTCATTCCGAAGAAAGAGACCATCTTCTTTTCGACGCTTCGACGTCTTTTTCCTTTGGTAAGCAACTCCTTGAAAGAAAACACCCACTGAGCAGACTGTCTTTTGGTTTAGAGATCGTAACAGTGAATCCAGCTTCCATCACCTGTAACTGTGTCGTATACAGCGTTTGAGTTATTTGAAATACTAGCGGTAAATCTTTGCATTATTTTACTGTACCAATTAACTCGGCGGTGTTTTTGAGATTCGGTCAAATTATGAGGTGTCTACCGAGTACAAAGCTTTCTAATCGCTAAATATTCATGAAGGATTTTGTGCACTTAACTCATACCGATACTTAAGCTTGTCAGAATGTGCTTTTAGATCACTCTTTTGTTAGTTTCTATCATGAGCCGCACAGCACTAATATTAGTCTTCGGTCGTCGCCGTAGAAGGACGTTCCTCACGTAGATCGTCAGTCAGATACTAATCCGAATAGTTTTTCCAGTTTTTACGTAACTAGTTCAAATATGATCGGTCTGCCGCGCGCACTAGAGAATTAATTCACAAGTTATTGTATGTAATTTGTTATAAATACATGTAATAAACGTTAATATGAAATTCAGTGCGTAAAATTAATGTTTTAAATATAATTCTTTGTATAAATAAATGTTTTAAATTGTTACTATTATTTCATCCTTCTTCCTACTATACGAATGAATATTCCAAAAGAATTTTTTTTAACTTTCTTGTTGGCAACCAATTTAAGTGACGTGTGGTTTTGCAGCCAATTTTTTATTATAAAATTTTAACTATCCAATTCTAAAAATTTTAAGTGCTACCTGCATATAAGCATAAATTTTCTATTTTAAATAATATTGAATTGAAAATTTTTAAGCCTATGTCATCTTTGCTATTTCTAGTCTTTAATAGATTACATCACACAAAATATGTACTTTATTTCATCTACTACAGCATCAGTGGAATATAAACGTACATAACTTGGACTTTGCGACAATTTACTTTATACCCCACTCGATACCTAACGATTAAAAATAATTTCCCTTCGATCTCACGTAACATGTTCCATAATCTAAATATTTCTACTAGAATGCTACGGTGTCATAGACTACCAAACAGATGTCAAATGATTGTATAAATTCTGTTTCTCAAATTTTGTGATGAAGCATTAAAATGACAGTTCAACTTCCAATCCCAGTTGTGCCAAAATCGGTGAAGAGAACCAAAAATATTTTTATCCGTCTAGATTTTTAGAACACCGTTAAATAGAAATTTTCATATAAGGTTTCAGTATTTTCAAAAGAAACATAATTATCACATTTAAATTTAAACTAGTTACTTCTCAAATTTTGATAACCTTGTAAGACCGTCTACGTCTATTTTAATTGGAATATTCAATATGTCGTACACCATTTTGAACGTTTTCGATAAATTCTTGCACTAACTCCAAAATTGCCTTTAACTTTTTGGTGTTATGGTTCCTTTTCATCCGATCGTACGTCACTCCAACGAGTGGTATGCGACGTGCCATTTAGAAATCTATCCTCACGTACGTAAATCTTAAAATCGATCACGCCCCTCGTACGTCGGCATGCGTTACTTTCGAACGGGTGAAGCCAACACGTGCGCTGAATATGTCAATTCATTACAAACTTTGTGCCATATTGAAGATGATTTGTGACATAATTATTATCAGTAATACGAAGCGCTATCTGTGTGTATTAACGGCGCCATTGTAAAGCCGAAATTTAGAAACGAGTGTTCGGTCGTACAGAGCCGCCATTGTTCAGCCCGTCCGGGACAGCGGCCGCCGTGTTCGCCTCGTGATTAACTATGATCGTGTTGCGTATTGAACGATATACATTGTTCGCGATGCCCTTGGAAGTGTTCGGTAATCGCTTCTCTTATTATTTGTTGTTCTTAATATCCCGGAAGTCGGTGGCGCTGTGCGGCGTTTTCGTTTTTTTATCGTTATGAGATAATATTCCAGAAACGTGGATCCTTTTATTGTGGGTGACTATAAAACGTAGGTACTTAATTAGTAAATATTGGCTGAATGAGACTCTACTTTCTATTCTACGAGAGAGGCTTTACTCTTATAATAAAAAGACTTAATGTCTCAAGAGTGGGATGATTTAAGCCTGATACATACAAGTTAAGCGTGAACTGGATGATTATTTTTGAGATTCGGTACACCTGGTGAAAATACGGAACCATTAACACTCTCATGTTTCTTTGTTTATTTTTAATAACATCAAAACGATATAACTAATGTATACCTTACTTAGTAGGTAATCTACTACATATGCCAATATTTATTGTATTGTTATATGAGAATTAGTCGCTTTCATTGTAGATTGAAGGACTGGAGCTATCTACATACTAGTTCAATACGTATTGGGAGCTGTTAAAGTTCAATCTGGACTGCCGGCTTAAAACATGATATCAGAGTTACGGAGCCACAGCGTTTTGACTTATGTTAAAAGCTCTTTTTAACATAGATATTTTATTTTGCTAGTACTTTTCTTTCATGGTTTCATCAATGTTTCTGTTGTTCACTTTCATTTCCGGTTGGTCAAAGTTCGAACTCTTTGCCTTGTCGTCCGAAAATAATGTAAATCCAGTTCATTACTTGAACATACGCGAATAAACAGTAATGTTAAGTTAAAAGTAACTAACTCACGGTGAGTTATTGGGTCGATACGAGACAAATCACTCGGCCGTTTATTTCTATAACTGTTCAACAAAATTTTAATGTAGCGTGTATCTTTGATATTTTTATGTCGAAAAGGGCAGTTGTAAACAGATTTTTTTTTAGTCTTATTTATTTGGTACCTGCTGACGTATTTCTAAAATTTAAATAATAAAATCATTTTAATTATGCCTATAATAGATTAATTTGGATAAGAATTACGGTGCTTATAAAGTATTTCTTCACATGAGAAATTGGTATTACAAATTTTTCCCAATATATATTACTAGCCTAATTATTTATTTTCTACATTATAATACATATTAAATTTTCAGTAATTTCAGTTCAGTTTCAGAGTATTAAGTTCATAGTTGCTCCTACCTAATATATGTACATCATCAATATTAATTGGAAATTATACCATTACTATGTGATTATTAAATAATTGATAAGAGTAGTTTATTTTGTTTTATCTTTTATTTATTTTATTTTTCTTTATGATAAAATTATGTACCCTATTTGATTACATTCAATAACTTATTTGAACAGTATATTGACTTTATTGATGAGCTCCCAGTGATGAAAATTATATGCATAGTATTGTTTATCATATATGTATGTGACAACCCTTAAAGCTAATAACTTTTCATGTTCTATCACAAAATATATTATTATCTTTCAAGCAACCAAAATACAGTAAAACATGTTTTTAATAGTGCATATCACATTATGAAGGTATTATAATTTAGAATATAATATAAGTACATCTTCAGACACACACACACAAACAGTGACAAACAAATGGACGATTCAAACCGAACCGAATCTGTCGGCCGCAGGCCGGGGAATCCAACGTCCCCTAATTAAAATTAATTCAGAAATCAATCAATTTAAGTTACTTTCCCCCCTGTTTCTGATTCTTTGTGAATTGAAAAATATTTTTCTCGGCGGCGTTCCGGCCCGGGCTCGTTTCGGAGGGACAATAGAAAATGGCCATTAATATTCCGATAGTCTTTATAAAAACGGGTCCGCCTAAACAATAGGTGTTGTTAATTTACTCATTAACGATTCATGGGGTGTCCCGCCCCGCCCCGCCCCGCGCCCGCGCCCGCGCCCTGCGACCTCGCACAGTTCACGAAATTCTCGGTATTAATCGCCGTTCTGCGCGATGAGACTGAGTCATCCTGGAACAGAACACGGTCAGATCCGATGAACGCATTCCGTATGATGTAAGAATAAGATGCATCCGCGCACAACTTCCAGCTCAGACGGGCAATATCAGATCTACAACACTAACACGCTTACAATAATACACTTTAAAGGAACAATTGATACCTCCATCGACATTTGATTGTCTTGTACAATCCATATGAAGCTTTAGTCCTAGGCACTGGTACGTCTAGGAATTACATGTTAGCGCATCATAGGCTGTAAGACGTGACACTTCATCTGAAAGAATAATCGTTCATCATCCTTGATAAGCACCATGGCGACGAATAATAAGGTTTTACCGCGATGTTGTTGTTTTTCCTCATCGCCGAAGCGATTGATAAAATCGGTGTCCAGACGTGGAACTTGCGACTTGTGCGCGCGAGTCGACGTTCAGTGACGACTAAGCTACCGCCGCTCTGATACGATTACCGGCGTCTACATTCGCTTTTCGAGGTATCGAATAGCGAGATATCGAATTTCAATAACAAAGGCCGTTTCCGGCGAATATTAAACGGCGCCGTTTGTTTCGGCCGCGCAAAAATTAATATTAACGATATCTGCAGCACAATGAAGTGCGAGAAAAAAAAATAATTTATGCAAGAACAGGCGCCTAGACTCGCCGCCGAAGACGGCTTTGGTTTTTTTTTTTCCCCCTTTTAATTCTTTTCGCGCCGAAGGGGGGACCGGATATTTCCGTTGCATAGATTAACGCCTTTGCGATCGGTTCCTTGTTCTGTATGTTGCTTGTGAAGATTTTGCATAACAATTTTTCTGGTTGAGGTCTTATGCCGTTTTTGCGTTTCCGGAATCAAAATTGTTATACGTGCATTCAGGTAAATGTCAATTATTTGTCACTTTAGGTGGTTCTGTATACAGGAGACTTTTAGTTCAATCTCTAAAAGCACTAATCTATTTAAAAAAAATGTAATGCAAGGAAACAAAAGCATAATAAATAATATTACAAGAATGCAAAAAACTAGATTACACAAGTTGAGAATATTAAAAATATTTAATTTTATTTATTAAACATAAGAATGGATACATATCGCAACAAGAAATAGTGAAATTGAAATTGTATGAACGATAAAAGTAATTTCTTATCTTTTTTTTTACGAAACTGTAAGACATACCATATTTTGGCATGTATTTTGCGTCATTAGTATGCAATGTCTTGTCCATATGTTTATTTAATACTTCAAAAACAAGTTATTTAAAAAGTGATTTTCATTTCATTTTATATTTCTCAATCTAAAAGATTTAAAATTAAAATAATAATACAGAATACCAGTTGTTATGTATGTTGTAAAGTCATATATCTATACATATATAATGAAAATAGGTTGTCTTTGTTCGCCAATCACGTAAAAACTACTAAACGTATAAACATGGGACTGGGACCATTCGATGCGAAATGATTTGTAGATGGTTCTAGGCTACTCATTTTTCGAATTCCGTAAATCCTTCGCCATTTTATTTATAAATAAAAATTACCCAGCGAAGCGGGCGGGACAGCTAGTAATATATACTTTACAACTTTTCACAATAAATAACAAAGCACTCCTAAAAAGACTCGGAATAATGTTGACGGCGGGTTGTATCATAAGTGAAAACGTATTTCGTAATCGTAATCCCTACGATTTGACATATTGCCCATATATTAAATATCAAATCTTACGGATTACGTTTGCGAAGTACTTTTTTATTTTTGACGCAACCGGCCGTAATACTACCGGAATCCCTAAACATATGACGTTGTAGATAATTCACCGTCTATTCTACCGATTTACTACGTAACATTTGTTTCCAATCATTATTAGTTTCTCACGCATCTACCATATTCATCTATTGGCCTCTCCTGTAGGTCATATTAAGTTCAAACTTTTTGATAGACCCCATGAAAGTTCTCTTTCGGACATTTTTTTCCGTCAATCAAACTTCAAAAAATGACCAGGGACAACGACAAGCAACTATGTGGAGAAGATCTGAAAAACCTGCTGACCCTACAGGCTGTCCCTAAGACTTCCAGCGGTGATATTTATCGATTCGTCCTTGAGTTCAAAAATATAGTTGTCTATAAGTTTTTGAAGCTTTTCGAAAGACGGCTGATCCCGCAGGCCGTGAAACTTCTTACTACATTCAAACTCAAAGCGCTCGAAAATCAGGATAACAGAAAACTTTCGTGCTTTTCGAGCTCTTCAGACTCAAAATAGTGTTGTAACACGTTTTAAGCTCTTTAAGTCCGAATTTATAAATATGCTTCAACTACGATATCTTTCGAGCGCATTGTTCGATTTTGATACGTTTTACGGAATTTGATGCTATTTTTTTCTCGGCTATAGTGTAAAAAAAAATTGCAAAATAATTCGAAGAAAAATTTGGTTGCCTGTAAAGTCGGTATACGGGCGAAAGTTTTACGTGACAACGACTTTGAATGGTAAAATCATTTTAATGTGAATATTCATTCGTATAGTAGGAAGAAGGATGAAATAATAGTAACAATTTAAAACATTTATTTATACAAAGAATTATATTTAAAACATTAATTTATACAAAGAATCTCGCACTGAATTTCATATCAACAAAATTTTATTTTTACCTTTACACATACATACGTATTTATATAAAATATACATACAATAACTTGCAATACATTTGCACTATGCACTATTCTCTAGCTGCGCGCGCGGCAGACCGATCATAGTTGAGGGAGAGAGACGCAAATTCGGCGGGCTCTCTCGTTCGGTGACTCATCGTTACGTTACCGAGCGTTACACCTTTTCATAAGTGACTCCCAGCCGCAACCTAATTTAAGACGTTGTCACGTCAAAAACCTTTTTTCGAATTTTTCGTTAAGGTTATCTATCTCTCGAGCGAATAACCGATTTTGATGCAGTTCGCACCAATGAATATTGTGTCTAAGGACAAAAACTGGTTACATTTTGAAATTTATCAGTATAGTAGTTTAAAAATATTGTAAAAAAAATACATTATGAAATTTATCTCCGAAATTTTTTTTCAATAAATGAACCGATTTTTATGTTATGTGCGGCAATCTATGGTACTGTTCGGGATAAAGAGCTGATTGGATTTTGGTATCGATGGGTAAAATAGTCTAAAAGTCATTTCAAAAAAACCTATTTCTTAAAATTTTATTTTGAAATTTTCCAAAATTTATTATACGGAATGGACAATAACCCGTGGACAATAACACCTTTTGTTGCGCACCTTGCTTCACTGTTTTAGTTCAGGATATAAAAGTCATCGGAAAATACTATAAAATTTTCTTTGCTCGGTATTTACTACTTTTCTACATTTGATTTATGTATCATTTATTATGATATGTATCATTTCTACCGTTAGCCATTTCATAGTACCATCCTATTCTAGTTGCGTTTACCCCCACAACTTATTTGTTTTTCTCATTTTTTTATTATATTAATACATAATTATATTCACTAGTCCTACTTCCCTTGTTTTATTTACTTTTTTTAGCAAGCCCTCGTGGCTTGGTTACTCTGGATCTAGCCGTCCGAGTTGAGTGGAGTTACCGCGTCAAACATCGTTCGAGTCATTCATCTGGAGCGTCGTCATAGATTACAAGCGATGCGACACAGAGTAGTTTTACATACAAGGCGACGCTGATAAGATTAATCGATTTTTTTTTAACATCACAAAGAACAGGCGAGCAGCAACAGTAGGTCGATCGTTCGCGATCGGCCGGCAGCTGGTGTCGGCCCATTGTCCGCGGGTCGCGCGCCGGCAGCGCCGTGAATGGGCGCGCATGTCCAATCGTGTACGAATTTCGATTCGTTCAATGGAAGAGGTTTTTAATAAAAACCGGACACGACCGGTTATTCCGGTCGACCCTTCGACACGTGGCCGGCGTGGCGATCATCGGTATCGATGAAAAAAAAAATCTAGTGCATCGCATTATAAACGATCGAATCGGCACGTCACTAGGGATTCTTTGAATGTGCATCATAATGAAATGTGTCATAATTCCGATGTATTCATAAAACTGACCATGTTAGACATAAAAATATAGAAAAATGATACGAAATAAAAGATAAAATAAATACTACTCTTTGTTCTTTTTCTCATTGCACCTATTTTGATTTTAGATAAAATTGAAACAAATGTAAAATATATTTAAATTAGTATCTACGACATATAATTAGAAATTTGTTAAATATAACCTGATGAATTTTCTCGAGTTTTTTTTATTTACACTACAGCACAGTTTGTAAACTTATTTACTTCTGAGAGTCTGCAAGAATGTTGCGATTTAGTTACAAATGATACACAACATGTTTGTTTGTGAAAGTTCAACGACATCGCGTTTATTATTAATATCTCATATTAATATATAATTTAAATCGATTCAATTCCGATCGCTTCAACAACACAACAGAGGGAATTAAAATAAATACCCCATTGGCTGTAACTGCATAAAAAATACAATATGCAACCAGAACAATAGTTTTCTTTCATGGCAATGTGGCTGTCGGATGGGTCGTCAATTTTTGATGTATGTTGATTTATTACGATAATTATTAACTTTATAGTTTTATTAACGACTATTGTGTTATCTGTGTACAAAAATAATTGTTTAAAAAAATATATATGCATTTTATCTCGCTTTACTCTCGAGTTCAAATCATTTTTTGTGTTCGCGATACCGCCTATCGGCGGGACACGTGTAAGTTTGTAAAAATAATAATCAATATTTTTGCCAATTAATCGATCTGCCGGGTGTAACGCCCGGTTTATCGATAAAAGGTCAAATTTAATCGCTCCGGTTTCGCGATTTTTATAACACATACAGTTTATCGTTGCGCTTGTTAAACTGTCGCCGTTCAGTATCATTTTACGTTTTGCGTCACCGAAGAATTAGCTTCATTTTAAAAGTTTACGATTAATTTCCTATTTGATTCAATTTAATTTACTACGTGCTATTAATTACTCCGTGAAGAGGATTAAAAAAAAATACGTAGGTAAGTAAAATGTAGTGGAGAAATACTTAGTACTCACAACATAACAAGTTTGACTCCCACTATATTCTGTCTTACCAGATCCTCGAAGTTACCGTTCCTTGAATATTGAACAGTGACATAAATTACCTCTGGGTGATGTGGCGAATCGAATTGTAGGCTGAATTCAGGCGTTATATGAATGGTTGTGCCGCATATGCATCAAATGTATGTTACTATGAAAGTATAACACATATTATTTACTAGTATTGGTCTGATTGACTCTTATTTGTAAGTACAATATTATTTAATTTTTTATTTTGTTAATATCATGAAATTTAATATATAATAAACAATATACATAACTATTTATGTATTATATACTTGATCGATTTTTTGAAATGGAAATTAATATTCTTTGATTTTCGATAAAAATAAAAAAAAATGTATCCATAACTATCATAATGATTAAAATCACGAGAATCAAGTTTAATGCACAATCAATCTAGTGGGTATAAGATCAAAAAATAAATCAGAAAATAAGTGAAATTTTTTTTTTGCTACTTTGGTAAAATATTATGTGGTTGTAAAATACTATGTGGTTATTATATTTAAATATTTTAATAGTATTTGTGTTTATTTTTTTAATTAATTTGGTGATATACAAGTTATACAACTTAGTGTATAAATTTATTTAGCCTTAGATTGATTCACATACACTAGATAATAGATTATGATCTAGTGTCGAAGTAGAATAGTTAATAATATTTTCGTATGTATACCAAGAACAAAATAATCTTTTGACGTATAATTTGCACGACTCGAAAAGTTTGAGAAGGACTCGCGAAACCGATAGATATTTACGCAACGTAACAGTTGATAAAAGCCCGCATACAAAATGTTGTTTCATATTTAGTTAGCATCATTTAACGTCCGTATCTAGCGTGACATGTGATTCGTGCATCCGCCGGCGCGCGATAGCCGGCGCTGGCGCTGCGCCGAAGTGTTGTTTTTTTTTAATTTGTTTATTTTAATCGATTTCGATTAATTATCAGGACGAAATGAGGTTAGTCGATACTTTTCTGTTGCTATGCTTTTCATACAAAAATTAAATAATTTTTTTTCGCTCCATTTCCACGTTATAAATATCTGATTCGCTCGTTTTTTATGATGAAGGTGGATGAGCATTTCACAGTGACATCGACAATTTTGAATTGACGAGGATATTTCGATCTGTTGTTTCGTCCTCACTAGAAATAAAATGAGGTCGCTTTTGAAGGCCGAAAGTAATTTCTAGGATTACATTATATGCCGAACAATAATTGAATATCACTATAGATTCTAGATAAGCCCCCATGTAGTGTAAAGGCTTTAGTTATTATTAAAACAAAACAGAGCGACACAGCATCCGTTTAGAGACATTAAATAATTTACTTAATGTTCCCTACGGGAGCGTATATTTAATGAATTAACAACTCAACCTATCAATTGATAAGATTTATATTCGATCGGAGGCTTCGGCACTTCCTTGAACAACACGGACCAGTTTCGAAAGGGATCTTATCTTATAGATCGACCTGTTTCATTTCAATCTTATGCGGCTAACAATAAGATATATTTCTGAAGGAACGACCGTCTCACAATCAAACTCTCCGTAGTTGCGTCGCGATCTCTTTGAACCAATCTATCGGAATAGTTCCCGAGGGATACGGACGAGATATCCAATGCTTTGTCGTTAAATTAATGCCACGATTTATGGCGCCAGAAATTAGCCCGAGATGTGACGCGCTGGCGCGCTATCGTTTGTTTAATGAAAACGTCGCCAGCGCCACGGTCTCGTTCGCCACAGAAAAGTATTAACCCGTCATAGACAGAGTTTTAATTTTATTAAAACTCATATAAATTTCATATAAACTGTAAGATAATATTAACTTTGAATGTTAACATACCTACAATTATTTTAATTTTGTATCATGATCAGAAATGGAACTAGTCTAATCCACAAATTTAATATTTTCAAATATTATCGTCTCAGTACAATCAACATAACGTTTTTTGATGAAAGTATCTTTTATATTTTATCAAAAAGTAATAATCTATTGCTCAATTTGCTTTGAGGGATAGTTGCACTGTTTCACTGTCAAATTGACCGTGGCGAATGGCCGTGGCGGACACGCGTTCGATTCCAAAGACAAGGCAATTTTCTTTTACAATACACAGTCTCGGTTTCAATTCCTACTCTTAAGAATAATTTCCTCTGCAAATCAGAACATATTGATAGTTTTCTTTATTTAGGTAAAACACTAAATTATATTTCAAAATTCGCTTTTTTCTATACGTGACATGTTTACAAGAAAATTTATGACCTTCACTTCTTTCCCGGATGGTTCTTTATGAAATCATAAATTTAACCTGAAGTGATAGTTAACTCTATTTAAAAAGTAATGCACGCCCTCTAGTTGCAGAGTAAAGAAGGAAAAGTTGGTTGATAAAGTGCCACCAAAGATCTTTCATTTCTTCTTTTAAAAATGACCAACATACACATTATTGTTTTTTTATGAAATACCCATAAACAACGGTTACTAAGAATTTCTAAAATCAGAAAGATGAAGACAGTCACATCCACCAGTGTGTTAGGAGTGTTAAAACTACTAACATATGCACTCCCAACCATAGCGCCTGATATACAGTTGATTGCATGACTGTGCGTCAGACGAGGTGAATTTTCCTGAAGATGTGCTGCGTTGGCACGAAATATACGTAGAAATTATATGTAATCAATTATCGGTTAAAATAAATAAAAATGAGGATCAGGACTCGTAGTGGACATCTGAGGGTCAACCATGGGTTGCATACTGCATATCAGTGCATGTCCCCGACAAGCGTTTAGTAATGAATTTCCGCGAAGTAACACCAAATACAATAAAAAGTTCAGCTTTTCTTTTTTAATTATAGAAATAATAAGTTCTACACAAAATACAGGATATAACAACCAACCGATGGCGCATTTACAGTACTCTTAGGTAGGCATCTATTCGGGTGAAGCCCCTCTGAAATCTCGAATCAGTAAATACCCGACGACAAAAGTATCGAACCGCTCCCCGATAATTGAGAGAGACTTAACCCTTTAGCGCCGTTCGATTATTTATTTAAGAGTCCCGCCACCTGCGGCCTTCCGTTACGAAAGCCCGACAAAAAGCAGGTGAACAGTTAATTGTTTTACATTCGTTATTAATGGGCGTTTTCGAAAATGGACGCATCAAAAACCGATCTGCCGTTTGCCGCCGTGCTTTCCGTAAATGCATGCAATGCGTTTGATGTGAACACGAAAAAGGAGATGCGTATTATAATACGGCCTTCTCCACAGATCGCATCCTTTTTTTCTTGTTGACCGTTTCAATGCATAAAATGTCTTCAGAGAATATCTCTCAAAACAGGAAAAAAACAAATATTTTTTGTTCGCATGATATGTGTGTGTGTGTGTGTGTGTGTGTAATATGAGATATGCGCGATTTCAAAAAGAGAAAAGAGAGAGGGAGAAGAAGGTGATCTATTTAGTGTTTTTTCCTTTTGTCAAGAGATGACGTACCCTAAGGCAGTAGTGATAACGGCGCCCCGCCAACTCCAACTCCCATATGCTGGCGAAAATAATAAGCGCGCCCGGTACGGTACCGGCCTACCGCGACACCCACCTCGTTCTCCTTGTCGCTTCCCTTGCATACGCGGATCACCAGCATTGAGCTCGCTATCCCTGCGACAGTACGAGAACCCACGGAGAAAAATTCTTTACACACCTTTAGCAGCATGCACTTGGTAGATTTAGGCTGTGCCGCAGAAATACTGTATAAAAGACCATAATATTTGTTTATTACACATTACAAATAACAGAGAAAAATAAGTGATAACAACTTGAGAGACTAAAAGAAATGTTGAAAAAGATTGAAAAATTTTTGAATGGCACTTGCGCAGGATCAACAGTGAGCTCTGTTCTCGGTAATTCATCTTACTTCCCATTATTTACCGGTCGATGGATTTTGTTCATGTTATTCAATTTTATTTTAACATCCTTTTGAATTAACCTAATAACAGTCTAATTTTATGGCTCTGTTGTTTCCGATAAATATACTTTTACAGTTTTAATGTTATTTTCAAAATAAATTATATGGTCATTAGTGAATTCTGATATTGTTATGTGCTTAATTCTAGTACTAAAAACCCTATAAATCATTGTCTTCTACTTATTATCGATCCCTACATTTACTTGCTCACGTTAGTGAAATAACATTTAAAAACCTTTCTTTAGTTTTTTATATATTAACGTAAATATGTATTTCAGGTATTAATAAATTGTAATATAAGTCTATTTTACTCTTATGACAATTAGCACTTTTAAAAGTTACGTAAATCATTACAATCCAATTCTTATATTGGATTGAAACTTTCAACCGTTCCTAAGACTTTAAATCTTATATTACTAAATAAAATCGCAACGAGATTTATACTCCGTAAACTGAAAAAAATAAATAAATCAATTTTTAGTTATACATTAAATATTTATATTATTTTTCTTTTAAGCATTCCAGGCTGAAATTTTATTCATCTTATCAATTATAGTGTTATTATTTTTAACATAACAACACTATGATATTGAAAACTTTTTTACTATAAATCCTATTAAAATACTTCAATCCATTAGATTTTAAATACCATATAAATTATAAGAAAACTAAACATTTTAGTTTCTTCGTCTGTATTTACACGTACCAATTTTTTAAAAAATCCCACAAAGCCCTGCAAAGATCCATAGATCACCACGTCGGCGGGCGTGTGCCTCGGAGTCGTCCAAAACAAACTGAGATCGAATTTATTAGGCTTAAAGCTGATTAAAATCAAAGACGCCCCTCGTCCGCAGCTTTACGTGCACGCCTCGTTTCGTGCCTCGACTAGCTTTTTGAAGTTGGCTATATATATACATTAACACATAATTCTATGTGTTGTGCCACGATCTTTCATTTCTTAACCACAAATTTCCTTTTGTCTCCCGAATTAATCATCGGTCTTGTTAACATTATAAATTAATGTGTACGTTTGTGAGTCAGGTATGTATGTATTACGTCATTTATAAATAACCAAAGACTATCAGATATGTGTCTGGGATTGATACACAGTTACTACACAAAATTCCAAACCCGAAAAATTCGCTTCAACTGATAATATATTATTTTTAATATCACACCCAAACTCGTAAAATTTCCATTTTTTAATGTCATGAAATCGCAACATTTTTTTTGTATGTTAAACGAAATGTAAAAAAAAATTGTCTGTCTGTATTTACATTACATACATTTTCAGTAGAGATCGGCACATAATGTATCGTGTCGTCGGCGACATTAGTTACTACAAATTTTGTCTGTTTAAATAAGGCATAAAAATACTAATAGCCAAATTTTAAATATCGGTGGACGTGTAAAAAACCAGACAATCAGATCTAAATACCGCACGTATTATGAACCGGTAGTAGACGAAAAGCGGGAGCAAAGGGGCCCACCCAAACCAATACACAATTTAAACGGCACGGGAAAACAACGGGATGCAGGCTCGCTACACTTGTAAGTACTAATACTAAGATGAATGTTGCGGAAAATCGAAGCCCAAGCCCCCCCTCCTCCACTTCTCTTTTTATTTAGGGTTGACAAGAGCTTTTTTTTTTTCTGATCCGTTGTGATGCATATATTTTCTTTTCGCAAAAATAACATAAGCCAAAAAATACTACCAGCATCCATAAAACATTTTACGTGTATACAATAGAATTTAACATTATTCTTGTTTAATTTCAAACCCTGGTTCTGAGTGTCTAAGCTGTTTATAAAGATCACCTCCGTATAGATAATTGTCAAATATTTTACATAAGCTTTAATCGATCTGCTTTCACGTATAGAAAACCTTCGGTATTAAAAACAAAAAGAGTATGCTTACAGACAGATTCTGAACTGTCGCCATACAGTTTTCATCTTATATAGCCTTTCAGGAGCCACGTCAACGATGTGTATCTCATTTTCGCATCCGACGATATCGTCGGCGGTGACAACCCTGCCGCCTCCCCGATACAGCCGAACGGAGCGTTTTCTTTCTCTAATTGATAATTCCGCCACGATCCTTCATCCCTCGAAATGCTCTCGTAAAATAATACAATTAATTCCCTTATGCGGAGGCCTACTTATAAATTTGCCCGCCGGTCTTGGCATTACAAAATTACCAGCGGCGTCAGCATCTCTCGTGTTGTGTACCGTCGAAGTTTTTAACTGACACTACAAAAATATAACTTACGGTTTGTCGAAGTTGATAGGCATAAATTATGAATCGTGTTCGGAATATTTTTCGAAGTACCGTACAAAAATTAATTTCGTTTTAATTTATTTTAATGAAAACAAAATTAATTTTTAACACTCCTTACGCCCCGGTGGATGTGACTGTCTGCATTTTCCTGAGGATGTGCCTAGTTGGCATGAAACGTATGTAGAAATTAACAATACAACGATTAGCGGACTAAGATAAATAAGAAATTGACACTTGCCAAAGTGTTCGATATCTGTGAATCTTCTTGAATCAATATTCAATTCTTTGGACAGGGATTCGTAGTGGAAGAACAGATTGGAGGGTCATCGGTGGGTTGCATGCTGCATGTAAATGCATGTTGCAGGCAAGCGTTTATTATGGATTTCCGCGAATCAATACCTCACACAATAGAAAAATTAATTTCTTAAAAAAAAAATAGGTCATGCGAAATTTGATTGTAGTTCTACTGAAACAGTTTGAGTTACGAATTTTGTTGCTACTAGATATTTAGTTTTCGTACAATATCAGAACACTTAAGTACTTTTTTTTTGCATTTGATTTTCACTTATTTTCTTATATGAACGAGAAATACATAGAGCCTCGTCGAAGAAAAAAAAACTTGTAAAAACTTGAAGAATATCAAAATATCAAAATTTAAAAATATTTATTTTTAAACACCGGCCATGTTCTACTATTCACGTGCAATGTATTCGTCGAAATTATACACACAGATAATTCGTTTTTATAAATCTGCGCAGTCGCCCCCGCCCCAAACCGCCGCCCTTCGTTGTTTCCACGCGGTTTGCTGCGAATTCTTGCTCAATCCTCCGTTGTGAACACTTAAATATGGCGGCTCACGGCTTCATTGTTCGAAAGAATGCTTCGAGTATCGATCGATCGACATCAATGCTTCGATCGTTACACCAAAGTTGGGAAACAATGTGGAGATATAATTGTAAAGTGGGTGTATAAATTCACCACTTTCGGTTTCTTCTTTATGTCCAACGTCTAAAACAAAAATGAAAATAAGGAAGGAACTTCTAAAAATAGGCTTTAAAATTATTTTTTTAAAAATGAAAGATTTTTCAAAAAAATTTTAAGTTCACTTTGAACAACTAAAAAAAATGAATTTCTGATTATGCTAAATTACACTAAAAATAAGATAATTTTTAACCATGTATATGACATTATTTATCACTACTAAAAATAAGGATTGTGTATTTTAGATCCACAAAGTGAGCCCTTTCGATTCGTGTTTTATGTCTTCAATAAAATAAATAAAAAATTTCATATTTAAATTTGATTTATACTAGCTTTTGCCCGTGGCTGTGCCCGCGTAGGCATAAAATGAATTCCTTCATCTTGTATATCGCCCCATCACGATCGTTATCGCGGTCTCGCTTTTAATTACAACTCCGTACTTGATCTAGTGTAATTCCGATTCCATTCCCGAACTCGATCCCGCTTTAAATTTTGATCTTAGTACTGCGTTTCATTCTCATTCCGAGCGCGCTTTTGATTTCAATTTTGATCCACTCTCAATTTATTTAATCATAAAAAAAAATCATATTCAATTTTTATATTTTTCTATAAACAACCAAAGTATTAAATTTGTCTTCTGTAGCTTCGACGGTTTTGATTTTCCATACAACAGCATCTCACAATTTTCTCCTCCTTGAGGGTTGAATTTCAAAAAATCCTTTCTTACTGCCTGTCATCTATTTAATGGTATGAAAACTAGCCAGATACAGACGGCACAGCCAAAGAGATTTCATTGCAAATTTTATACTAATAAATAAAACTTTTTTCCCTTACTTAATATATAGATATAAAAACTTACGCCTGTTTCCAAGAAGAATAAGCACAGGCAATAACGTACAATCTTCGCATAGTCCTGTTGACATCAACCTGGTTTAATATTTCCATTCAAGTGCAGCAGATGACTTGAATAAGAGTGTCGAATTTCAAGTACATATTTGTCAGGTAATGAGATAGTCACTGAGAAAAACACTGTGACCTATTTAATGAGAACATATAACTACCAAATCGGTATCTATTTCATTTCGCGTAGTAAAATTCGTGTAGACGATAATTATTTCTCATCTCCAAATCGATTCACATTTATAATCACGCTGTGGATATTTCAAACAAATCAGCTAAACGCACATCGAAGTCTGACAGATTGTGGCACTGAACACCCCATACATGAAAACGACTCACACTAATCGTTCGAATATTTAAGCGGTCGTTACAATCGCTTACCGTTTTTCACTTATTTAAGCGGAAGTGTTCCAGCAATATGAGGCCCGTTCGAAGGTGTACGTTGTGAGGCGCAGACGCGGCAAAAAAACCTTTCCTTAAAAATACCAACGGCGACTGACGCAATGCACATTTATCTTTACTCACAGAGATGTGTTTTTGTTACAGGTATTCCCCAGCGGTGTTTGTGGGATAACCACGGCGAATAACGATAGAAAAATTTTGATCAAATACCGTGAGCCCATTAGAATTTCTTATTTATATACAATAAATAATACATACATACGTTTTTATTTTTAAAATGATAACGGTCGGTTGCATTATAGTTATTTATCAGATTACTTAATCGAATTAACTGCGCACACGCTGTAACCCGGCTTATCCAGCATACAGTTCTGTCGTCATTAAAGAATTGAGGCAAGTTCATCCATTCTATATCCCTTTTTTTATTCTTTAACCTGCGCCAATCCACCGGACATATTCGTCTATGCGAAGTACAAGCAAAGGGACGGTTGCATAATTCACAACAATTTCGGCCGGCAATAGATACCAAAGCGTCGCACCGCAACGGGTTCGATTCCCAATAAACCGTCTCCGGGTCGAGAACAAAGAATGCACTTGAAGCGACGATACACTATCTGCCCGCTAATGGTCGCAGTTTGTCAATACTTTGTAGTTTAAAAACCATTAATATCCTCTAATCGGGGAACGTCAAACGTGCCGCGATTAAAAAGCGTTCATTTTTAAAATGCTCCTTATCGACGCGGCCCGTCGGTTAAATTTGACCTTTTCTAATCGTCGACTGTGATTTTTCTAATGATCTTTCATCATATCTGGTTTCTTGTTCGAGTGTCGGGCGTTTTGTCGTGTCGTCTCTCCGTCTGTCATTGTCGGTGTCGTGCATGCGTCCTTCACTGACATATTCGTTATTAAACATATGCATGCAAAGAAAATTGTGATTCTAATAAATAATCCATTATTTCAAAATGCTAAAGTTACAAATTTAAAAATGAACTAAGCAAGTAAAATTACTATTAATATATCTTATGCTTGTATGGTACTCAAATTTTAGAGTGAATCTCATTGTAAATAAATATTTCCATTAAAATAACAATTGGCATAATAATTATACATCAAGGAAATATTTTTTGTAGTAAATAATCCACATGCTATTACGATTTCGCACCTATAGCGTACCTCTATTGCTAAGCTTATGTCGTCTGTCCGTCCGTCTTTTTACCTTACCTTTAAAAGGTTGTATCGCTTAAATCATAATAGGTAGCCAATCAAAATGTTGACATTATCATGACGGATATACTAACAAATAGTAACACAAAGCAATAAGTAAAAACTTAAGCGAATTGTCCATAAATGCCGTTATTAAAGTTTTTTTTTTTTGTTTTTACTCTGTCGTAAAAATAATAATACCCACAAGTATCAAACTTGGTGTGATTACTGCTAAACTTTAAATTAAAGCAATAAATAATTAATACCGTGTATAAATAAACGTCCGAAAATTGACTAAATGTACATATAGAAGAACTTTTTTGTTAAAATACGTAACGCAAAATAAACACATTTTGTGGTGAAGTAAAACCCTCGCTGCACCCTTTGCCGCTTCTATCTTACTATATCAATTTCATAGTCTTGTTTTAATCATGTACCTTTTGAAGTGCCTTCGAATTCTTTCAAGTTCTAGTCTAGCTACTTTAAAAAATGTTCCTTAAATGAATAAGCCAAAAAATCATTGAGACCTCATAGGAGTTAATAGCGATAATAGTAACACAAAGGTTAGAGTTGGCGATTAAAGCAGATTGTCTAAATGCCGCGATTTAAAGTTTTTTTTTGACAATTCATTATGTTGCCAATAATAATACCCACAAACATAAACTTGGATGTGATTTGCTAAACTCTAAATTTTGAAATAAATGAAATTAATTCGTCCGTAAAGTAGAACGATCGTGAAGAATACGAACTAAATTTTAAAAGAATTTGAATGTTTTAATACAGTAACAAAAATAAACAATTTTATAGTAGGAAGTAGGATGATATTTGCCATTTAAAACATTAATTTTCAAAGATTTATTTAACATGTACTTTTGATTCTGTGAATTTTATTTTAGTTTATACATACGTACGTAAAAATATACATACGCAAATAACTAAAATCATTGGAGCTATAGTGTTCTCTAGCGCTGGCGCGGCAGCGATCAGGTTGAGTGGGAGAGAGACGGCATTCGGCGGGCCTTTCTCTTCGTGACTCTCTCACGTTACGTTACCGAGCGTTACCCTTTATCGAGACTCCGCAGCCGAAGAAATTTAAGACGTTGTCACGTCAAAAAATCAGAGAAAAAATTTATGGCTTTGTGAGAATCGGCTCCATGACTTACTACATACGAAGAGACGTTAAATTACGTGGTACGTGACGAATGATACAAAAAACTTCAAATTGTCTCGTTAGCCAGTATCAAGGCTGAATACGTGTTATACATACTGGTTAGTTAAGATGTATGCAAATATAAGATATAAAACTTTTAAAGCTCGGTATCAAAGTAGTTTATATACCCGCATTATTATTCATAATGTTGGTACAATTAGCAGCATCAATTTTTATCATTAATGTTAATTTTTAATTTATCCATCACGTAAACGAGATAAAACTTGTGTTTCTATAAATAACCATTGGTACTTTAATTTTTTTGTAACCTTGAGAGCTTTTTAGTAGAACAATATATTTCGGTTTATATATTGAGACTTACGTAGACTTGAATGTTATAACACACCTACATTTGAAATAACTAAGATACTATGACTTCAATTCGGCTTAGATCCTTCATATGAAGCTTATCTAGTTGCACATTATTTATAGAAAGATGGATATTTTAATATGCAGTCGTGTTCCACAAACTTCTTCTCATAGCTATTGTTCAAAGGCGTGGTCAATAATTTTATTTGTTGCTTAACAGTATGATTAAGGATCCCGGCTATTGTTTAAAAGCGCGATTAAGAATCCCCAATAGTTTTCTAGATGTTTCCATCGCATTGGGCCGGACGGTCGGACTCGCGTTCAGAATGTCGTTAGCAGTTTCCGAGCCATAAACTCTCAATAAAAAAAAAAACCTTTTTTGCCAACGAACGTATTTGCATATTTTCGCCATAACGCGAAAATTAATATTTAGATGTTCAGGGAAAAACTTAACAACCCGTTCGGCAATCGCATCTTTATTTTTCTGATTTTACGAACTGTAAACAAATAGCTTTGGGTCCGTTTTTTTTAAGCGTAAGTTTATTGATTTATTGTTATTTCAACAACATATTAATTTGTCACGCAAATAATGGAAGAAGTAACAATATGAAATGTCTTAACGTATGTTAAGACTAATACAATTTTATTATTCTCTAAAGAAGTCTGTATATGCATATGTATGTTTACGCGTTTGTCTTTATGTGCATTCGTGTGAATACATATTATATGTGTACATAGAGTGTAATAGAAAAAAATTAAAATGTGTTATTGACGTATGAGCAATTAATGACATTGTTATCAAATATTACGTGTATAGGCTTAAGTTAAATTTTAAGAATAACTGACAATGTTAAAAAAATTATAAGAGTTAACGCTATAAACATTAATTTTATAGCATTCGCTTATTAAATTCACTATTATTATTAAATGCACTATCATTATTAAATTCACCTACTCCTACTTCACCAAATAATACAGGAGACAGTCCGGACAACAAAACAGGACCGAAATAAACAATAAACATTTATCGACTGTGATGTGAAGTTAAAACGCTGGCCTAAATAAACCATTTTGTTTGATGTTATTTTTGCAACATTATAATCAAAGTTATATCATACATACACATGACGTAAATGGATGTGATGGGGTGCTCATTATGTTACGCTTATGCGCTGTGGCAGATGATTTATAGTAGGTCTTTGGTATCTTGTCGCCTTGCGAGCCTCCGTGAACGGTTCATTGATTTTTGATGACTATGTACATTTGCGCGACTGAGTGTACCGGTTAAGTACAGCCTGCAGCGAAAGTCATAATCATATTACTACAAAGAAAACTAAATTGTTTTCCACGTTGTATGTACACATATCTTGACGAATGTCGAAATCAATATCTTTAATGGTAGTCCAAAATCAATATTTTATGGATAATTCATTAAATTAAATGTTATTTCTGTAAATGATGTAATCCATATTTACTATTTATTAATATTAGTTAAGACTATCTATCTGCACAACCTAACAACCTACTTCAGCCGCGATATGTTCCGGATTCGATTCTGGGGTGTCAAAATTAATTGTCTAGCTTATTACCCGGTTTTGTGTACTCAAGTCGCGTCATAGATTCCTTGAACAAGTATTTATAGAACAGAAAATGATAGTTCGAAACAGCATCAGCTAGTACTCATCTATATATGTACTTCAAAAACCAAAAAAATGTTTTTACCATCGTCAATCGACCGAAAAGCTTATTTTTAACAAAATCAAGTAACACAAGGAAATCGAGTGTGCTAATGAACAAAACATTTCTGCGACAGACTGTACCCACACCGACACATTGCAATGATTAATTATAGTCATTTATTAGTAAAATTTCGGTCGCTCACTCTCCTTCGATCCCCCGGATAATAAGAAGGGGGTTAGTGTTCTGTTGCGTGACGTTACGTAAAGGATTCTGATTATTCACAAAAACTGTTGTTGTTTTAAATAATTATAACATATTGTCTACTTGTTTAAATGTTTATGTTTTATTGTAAATGCGTATTAGAAGGTGTATCCGTTACAATTTGTATTTCATTATTATTTCTGAAACGTTCTATTGTTTAAAAAGGAAGGCGATTTACATTATACGTTAATCGGAGACCTGAATAAAAACTAATCAAGGGTAAATCAAGCTTGTGCAATGAGGGTTGCGGGGATATAATATTTAAAAATAGGCAGGGCCAGATCTTTGGTATGTTACAATCTAAAAAGTTACAGTTAAACAGAAAAGGATAGTTTGTTTTCTGAGATTGCTATTGATATCTTACATTTTATTCAGTTTTCTATAATATGCGTCAAATGTTCTATAATCACGAATTATTTCAAGTCCTTTGGTTTGAAAACTTTGAAGTAACGATGAAGATACGATATTATTAATATATTTTCGACTATGAAACAGAATATAATTATTAAAAAAAAAAGTATTTATGCAACTTGAATGTAAATTTATGCAAACGATGCTACAAAAGATACTCATGGAAAAAAGCATACTTTCCGAGTGCTTAAAATGATCTAATATTTAATGTCAAAATATTTGATAATCTGACTACAAATTAATGAAAGTAAATTTCTCAAATTATTTAAATATAAAATTTATAAAAACAGCATTAAAACGGTTATTGTGACATATTATATTATAATACAATCGTATATTATGAAGCAATGTCTATGTAACTGCAGATATAATTGATTAATAATATATAAAAATATGAGTATCACATTAATTAAACTAACAATCAAATCATTCCCGTCGATAGCACAAAACAACAGAACATACTAAAGTTTAATATTATCGAATAGATGTGAACGCGTGCCAGGGTTCGCTAGATAAGATCGGAATCGACAAAAACTGCCAAAGTTGCTCACGGAACCCTGCGTACTGCGGCGATGGCGGATTTGCACGCGAACCGAACTCCGCCACCGATATTCTGCTTGCACTCATCAGAAATTACTATCTGGGCGAACGAGCTTTGATCGACGTCTTTCGAATTCGCCGTGGAAATATGATAAAGGGAAAGGGAAAACTCGTTTATGTTTATTTCCGCGACGATACATAAAATAATACGGAATAATATACAAGAAATATATTGTTACCTCCCTCACGTTAATAACGTGACGTAGTGCCATCTGTTGTTGAGAACGTTGCGTTACGCCTACTGGTACCTCGATAATGTATCCAACGACATAACAACAATAATGTTACCTTAAAATTCTAGAAAGCAACGTTTAGAAAAATATTTGTCTAAACGTTGATTCCGAAGGAAATAGAAATAAAATTGAAAAACAAAACCTCATTATAATGTAGAAATTTTCGTCGAAATCATTAAAACCGTTTTCGAGATCCTGATGTATAAATTTATATATATACGATAACGCTCATTTAAAATAATAAGATTTGTAAGAGAAGAGAGCCAAGGCAAATTCTAACCAACACTTAAAATTTATATATTATTCTGTGAGGTATGATTATATGCTTTAGTAAACTAATATTCGGTGTATATTAAAATTTACGTTATAAGAGAATAATGTATAATTAAAGTATCATACATAGTATTTGGAGAAACATATATCTTATTAGAAATAAATATCTTCAACAGATAGGAATTGGTCTAATATCTTATTAAATACTTTGACATTCTCTACCAACATGTTGTCGTGTCGTTGATACTATAATTTCAGTACTTAATAATGTTTTGACGGTTAATATTAGCCTTTTTGGGTTTTTTTGGAAAGTTTATATAATTCTTCAGTTTAAGTTTGGATAAGATGGATAAAAGTACAATACTATATTCAATATAATAAATCTTTAAATATTTAGTATCTACTACTATAGTTTGTATAATCGCTAAGTGTAAGATTAGAACCTGCAATTTATTTTCTGTAATTTTTTTATATCATGAAATAAATATACTAATTTTTCTCGAATAAAGGTATAAAATATTTTAAAAATGTAAATGTATAACAAGAGCTAAAAAGTATTTTTTAAACTATGTTTAACCTTTAAATAATAATGTTATAATATTGATTATTTTAAAATCGCAGAACAGATATATTTGCCAATTTTGGTTTCATCAAATATTTATATTAATCCTATACATATTATGATGTTTCGCCACGTCCAATTCGTTCTCGAGTTATACGAATTTCAAATGACGAAACCTCAGAACAAAAGTAATATTCGAATCATAATCAGATTTCCCGCCAAAAACATGTGATGAACCAGAACCGGGGAGTCCATTCCGTAATCGCTAATCAACGCCCCGCGCGCTCGCATGTCGCCCGGACATAAAATTACATTATCTATATCTCGAAACGTCTAAATAGTACCTATCGAAACTAACCCTTGTTGCGATATTTTATATCAACCCCTTCTGGAAAGTACGGCTCTCGGCCCGCCCCCGCTCTGTGGCGATCAATCGACACGGTTTTTCAAATTTACATAATCTGATTTTTTTCTGTCAACTCCTATATTTTCTTTGACCGATAATTCTTATACACAACCGTTAAAATAGTTACAGTAACAAAATCTTTGACAATATGAGAAACTGTCAAATCTTTGAGAATCATGGACGAATATAAAAATGTCTGGCAACATTTTTAAATTTAGTATTTAATTAGACACGTTAGGAAAAATGGTCAGAATTAAACAGTGAAATTATTCTGAAATTTCGCACTCATCACAAACGCGCGCGCACTTTCAGCAAAATTTTAACATAGTAAAATTCAACGTTAAATAGCAACATAAATATGCTCGACTAACTTCACTCAGGTCTACACAACCGGATAGATCCAGATTCGCATGAGCATAACGTCCATATCATATGTTTAGTTGTATTTTTTGTGTTTGAACCGTTTAAAAATTATAACTATAACTGCGTACATACATATATGCAAAAGTGATTGATTGTTAATGTTGTTAATATTTTTTCAATACATTATGAAATATTTTCCTTTTGGCTAAGCGGTTTTTTATTAAAAATAAAATTATAATAATAGAGATTTTATCGACAATATTGATTAAAAGCAATCAATACTCAGCAAAGCACAGGAGTGTAAGTTGTAAAATATATAGATTGTCTTTTTGATAGAGAATATTTTGCCCTATTTTAATTACTTTATTTTTGTTTTAATTTGCCGACTTTTATGTCCCAGTGGGGTAGAAGGAGACCACAGACTTCCGCATGATACGTACAAACCTCTCTGTGACACTCTTCACTGACACTCCTCAATTCTTTCATACAAAATCTGTCTGTTTCGAGTGTTTAATGCTTGAATACTGTAATAATTTTATTTTCAAAAACCCGAATATAATGCACAGATATACATGCAAAAATTGCAGTTTTAAACGTCCATTTTTGGGATCGTTACATAAAATACACTCATATCAAAAAATAGTTACATCTAATCAATCTGTTCCACTAACCCACCCCTCGCTTACAAAACTATATACATACGAAACGCACACAAGTACAGATCAATAAATACGCGATAGGGTTCAATCGAGGCCCTGATTTTTGGCGACACAGTGCTCTGCCCCAGCGCGCCCTGTCCCCGGGGCTTAAACCCTTGTGTACATAAGTTACCTAACACGACTTACACATTATGTTATATCGCGCTTAAATAATACATATAGAATTAAAACTTTTCCCTTGAGATGTAGCTACGAATATTACGCGGCCATCTTTGATTGAACATTATTTTGTAAATTGGTTAAAACAATATTTGGGATTTTTAAAAAATATTATTATTGTGTTCATTGGAATTAATTTACAGAACATTTATCGTGTCCATTTAAAAAAACATTTATTAGATATGTTAATCATTTACTTATTTCTCTATTCATGCGCTAACAATCTCTAGTTGAAGACAAGTCATTGTGTTCGTCCTTACAAAAAAAAAATAGGTTTTTATTCAAAAGCATTTTTTCATTCAAAGAAATGTATAACAATATCTACATACCAGTCCCAGCTGCCATACTTATAGCGCAAAACAAACGCATAACTCTTATATCATATGCCACCAGCACTGTCATATAATGTTCAACGTGGTCCATCCGATCAGTGAAATTGTGTAATTATTTTACGAAAAAATATTATTTTTAAAATTTCGTACATTAATAGAAATTTAAAATAATCTCCCTTCGCAATATGAAACTTACATTCCCCTATAAAAATTTCCTTAAACTTTGAGTTCTGAGAAATATCACTAGTATTTGATGTAGGATTCATTGACAGGAAAAACAATTTAAAGAAAAAAACATAATATATGCAACCCACATTAAAGGATCGTCGATGAGATGACCTCTTTGTCCTTTAACGTCATAAATTCTCTCTTATTCTTTGCTCGTACAATGTATGTATCTTGGATAATTTGATAAGATTTTCTTGTAAATATAAAAAAAAAATCGATGTCTTTCCATGCCCCATTTCATTACAGTATTTATCATCAAATTCGAAAATTATATGCAATTATACCTTGAAATAATTTACAATAATCAACATTTATATTAGTCTTATTAACACGAAACAAACATAGAACTGCTATAACAAGTTGTAGGCACACGGACCGTATAGAGTGATCCGTCTCTCTAATAACCCTTTGGCATCGAGAATTAACCCTTTCGATACAAAAAGGTGAACAACCGGCGCACCCCGCAAAAAGGGTCCGTCTTATCCGTAGGGCGACACGCGCGATCATGCCCACGAATATTCATACGGCGTCGCACTTTAAACTCCCTGAAAAAAAATCTGATTTTTGAGGTTCCGTGCCTATGAAAATGGATGATGAAATTTGTCTGTGAATTGGTTTTTGTAGTGTGTTTTGTCTGTAACGTACAAGACTATTATTAATAAGAGCACCAACAACATCAAAGTGTTTAATTAGGAGTTTTTTAAAATCAATATATTCTTCGTCCTAGAAATTTAATTTATAAGGACGGGGCCCATTTTAGAGCACACTTATAAACTAGAAAACTAAAGATTTCTACATGTTTAAAATATTAAATTTTTTAAAGTACAATCTTAAGCACTAATTGTAATGTTAAAAAAACAACGCAAAGTACAAATTAGACTCGTGTTAAATCGATATAAAGATTAATGATAAGAAAAAAATGACAAATTACGTGTTATGAATAAAAACGGAACCGTAAATATATATATTTCAAGGTCGCACTTACCCGACTTTTTCAGTCGCCGCGCGAGACATGGAAAACGAGGAATAAAAAGCTCTGGAAAGCTTCCAAAGCCGTGTCACATCGAGTTTTATTAGTTGCAACTCGGTCGACTTTAATTAAAAACGATACTGTATCGATTGACATCATAGAGGCTCGTTATAAATTGCTATCCGACATTCGAAATGAGTTATAATTATTTGCGATCTCTTGGAGAATAATATTTTACGATTGTTCTCAATCGTTTAATTGGATTGAAGTTTACAAGTGTCATAAACTTCAAAACGCTAAATGCTACATCGAGATGACTTTATTCTATATTTTTTCATGCTTCTGCTATGAGCAGTATTTTTAAAATGTCATGTACCTAACTAAAACATGTACCCATCTAATCGTTCAAAGGAAACCTTAACGCGGACAGCGAATTCGGATATTTATCGTCAGACGCGCGTCCTATCGCGACAGCGGTCCGACTTCGAATGACACTTGACATTGACAACTATTAATGATAGGCGACGTCTGACAGCACTAACGCCATCTACCGAGACGGCGCGCCCGCCCCTTTGGCAATTGCGATATTTCGTCAGTTTTTATAAATCGTATTCTAACAGTTTCAATCCCACAGTATATTACATACGTTTCGGTGTCCCAAATTAAACAACAACCGAATTACATTTCTATAGTCTTGGGTTTCGGGAAAACAAAAACCGTTCCTCTTACGCGCGCATTTTCCTCAGGCGCGGAGAAAGCCTTATTTCTACGAATTAATCCACAACGGACCCCTAACGTCAAATTAATAAATATATCTGCAAGCGATCGCTCGACGTTTTCCAGAAGTAAATTAATTCGCGACTCCGGCGGCGCGGCGGCGGACAAAAATATACCGCTCAGAGCAGCAAAACAATACGTCTCGGTGATATCAAAGGAAGCCTCGCATACATGCGCGCCGAGAAATATCGCCCCATTAATTATTCTATTCCATCACGGCGAGATGAAAATCAGACAAATTAATAATAAGCCCCCGCATTCGGCGATTCTTCCTTCGGATGTGTGATATTAATTTATTAAAATCTTCGTGAATATTAAAATATATATAGCGCGAGGTGCCCCCCCCCCCATGCTCCGATGAGGAGGGGGCAAGGGGAGGGGCACATAAAATTTTACGAAACTCATGCATATTTATAAACTAAGCTAGATATTATTTAATATTTGTGCACGGCGGCGGTGCGGCGCGCGTGTGTTAGTGGGGTAGGCCCCTAATAACAGATATTCAATCAAAATCAACCCCTTCCCGGCCGATATCTTTTGCTCGTAGGCGCCCGCGATACATCTCCCCTTGCCGCTTTATTACGTGCGCGTTTGTTTTATTTTAGGGATAATTCCGTCCGTTTCTACGTTTCGGCTGACGGGGCCGGCGCGCCGCCCGCCCGGCCGCCCGCGCCGCCGCGAGCCGCAGCGCACCATCGACCTGCGTGTCGAGCATCCGTCGACTTTGGATCGAGTAGTTTTTCTTTTCAAATACACGATAACCGCTGACCAAAAAGATTAATCTCATCGCTTACTAATCAAAAAAATATATATCAAATTTCCAGTAGTCTACCGCTCACTTTTGTCGCCTTTATTTTTTGAACTCGTGCATTTATAGCTTGGACTGTAATCTGTAATTAATAAATCACTCCATCTGACGGTCGCGTCTCGAGTCTTTCACCAATAGCTAGCCCTTTAAAAGAATCGCAATTACCCAACGGGAAACCGAACTCCACACCGCCGCACGGAGCGGCTGGCGCGCGCGCGGCCGTCGCCCGCCGGCGCGGCGCGGCCGGCTCGCGTGTTACTCGCTGTTAATACAAGACCGTGTCATTATTTCCCGTGAATGATTTTTGTCGTTTCCACGTTTGATTGCGGGGCTCTTTTGTTGGGCGCCGATCTCCGACCGTTCGCTATTCAACGTTACGTGCCCACCTTCTTAATACATACGTATCACATGCGCGTGCGTGGCGAGCGACTTACGTCGCATTCGCCGGTGGGGGATTGTACTCAAAGTTTCCTTCATATTAATCCGGTCGTTTGAATGTAAAAAGTTTAAGTGCACTCTTGACATAAGTAACTCTTGACATAAGTAAACACGACTGTTGTCTTTATAGTAGATATATTTTTGAAGTTATACTTCTTTAGGCGCGTTATGAAAAAATAATGAGAGTGAAATTTTAAGATTGTGTGACACAAAATTAACAGATTGAAGCTGCCCGCTTAGAATTCGAATTTCGAATAATGAGAGAATTTATGTACATTTAATAAAAAAATAAAAATTTATTTATTAAAATTTAAATGAAATTTTGCATGCGTGTATAAATCGCATGACAATGCAATATTATTATGACATAGAGCTGATCTGATGATGGAGCTGGAAGGTGGCCATAGGAACTCCGTAATTAAACGACGCAACCCCATCGAGTTTGGGCTCGTTTGATTCGTCTTGCCGAGTACTTTGGTGCTATATGGTAACCAGAGTCTGATAATGGAGCTGGAAGGTGGCCATAGGAACTCCGTAATTAAACGACGCAACCCCATCGAGTTTGGGCTCGTTTGATTCGTCTTGCCGAGTACTTTGGTGCTATATGGTAACCAGAGTCTGATGATGGAGCTGGAAGGTAGCCATAGGAACTCCGTAATTAAACGACGCAACCCCATCGAGTTTGGGCTCGTTTGATTCGTCTTGACGAGTACTTTGGTATTATATGGTAACCAGAGTCTGATGATGGAGCTGGAAGGTAGCCATAGGAACTCCGTAATTAAACAACGCAACCCCATCGAGTTTGGGCTCGTTTGATTCGTCTTGACGAGTACTTTGGTACTATATGGTAACCAGAGTCTGATGATGGAGCTGGAAGGTGGCCATGGGAACTCCGTAATTAAACGACGCAACCCCATCGAGTTTGGGCTCGTTTGATTCGTCTTGCCGAGTACTTTGGTGCTATATGGTAACCAGAGTCTGATGATGGAGCTGGAAGGTGGCCATAGGAACTCCGTAATTAAACAATGCAACCCCATCGAGTTTGGGCTCGTTTGTATATCTTCCCGAACAAGTATAACTTCTCACGCGCGTACATAAGTACACGCACCCAATTTTTTTCTATGAAATTGTATTTACGTTCTTAAAAATTCTTAGAATATAATTGAAAATATTTTTATTGTAGTTCAACGGAATATAAATTGCTATTCTTTCTGCATTCTCTTTGATATTGTAAATGTTTAAAGAACCGATAATTTTCAATTAAGAAAAAAAGGAAGCGTTCTCTGCCCCTACAGTGAAAAATACCTTTGGAAGGGCCAAAGAGCCTTTAATTCCTAAAATCTTAATTTTATCTTTATATAAATGGATCCTATTTCAAAAAAAAAAATCATTTCTAATACGTTTTTAGATCGTTCATCGCCCAACATGGCTAAAGATTTGGCCACAAGATTAGATCATTGTTACATTTTCAATTTCGTTAGATGTTGCAAATTCTAATATTTCAATACGACGAAGCCTGATATAATATATACCAAAAATTCGGGACTGGAAATTTTATTAACGATACTAATATTAGATGCCGAACGTAGCGGTTCTCTCCAAACGATATTTAATACGAAACCCGCCCAGACGTCGAAAAAGGGAGAACAAAATGCACCACCGCCGAGCATTTAAATGTCTGATATCATTTTAAAAGCTTTTTAAAAAGTACCTATATTTAATATTTTATTTTTAAACAATTTATCAGTTAAAAATATTTAAATTCACGAATTCCTGTCAAGGATTTCATCTTCTTTTATCAGACTTTAGAGAAAATAGTTTTTGGTGTATTTCCAGGCAAAATCAATTATTTCATTTATACTAACTCATTTTAAAAGCTTCACTCATATCTAGAATCCAATTTAATCTAAACTATAGTTCCACTGTAGCGTTAGCAAAATCGTTTATCGACATGTGAGTTATTTTTTGTTTGTAATAGACAAATACCACTTGTTTACACGAATCAGCCTGAATTCTATATTTTTATGATAAGCTGTAGTGATATATTCACAATAATTTAACATAAACATACACTTTATTCTCATTCAATGCTAACGTCGTAAGTTTATCATATTCTACTAACTCTGTACGTCACTAGCTTTTAAAATTACTGTTTTTTAACATTCAACAAGAATCATGACGTTATTGTCCGTATACCCAATATTTATGAAGAAAATTTTAATAGTGCTTCTATAGTTTTTTTTTTCAGACGCTACCTAAGCACTGACAAGGCTCGTACTAAAAGTTGCGTCGCAGCCTTCGGCTTTGTTTCACTCAATCGCACGTTATTTTGTGAGGCTGCTCGTCGGAAATCGCTTTTGCCGACACTACTTTGATTTCCTATGCGCTCCGGGCTTCATATTTCGATGTCAGACTGATATTGCTTTTCTGCGGAGAACTCGATGTACGATCCAGAGTGAAGTTTAGAATTTGTTGCGGTACTGGCCAACCTTAACGTTGACACTTAAATTCTTTTACGAAATTCTTAAATTTTGCTCCTAGTACCAGGTACTCTCTAGAGTACCTGGTACTAGGAACATAGATTAGAATCTATGTTCATAATATAAAATTCTCTTAATAATGATAGATGAACAATCTTTTTTGTAGTAATTGCAAGTATGATGTTGTGCATGTATCGCTTTAATTAATCATTATGGGCAGTAAATATTTGCATTTTCATCGAATAAATATAACTAATTATCGTGAAACACGACTTGTGTAATACGAAAGAATACACATGTGCCTATAAAAGAAGGAATCAATAATTAGTTCAGTTTAGTAAAATAATCATTATTCTATTTACTGCAATAATGTATAATAAAATATTTTGCAAAAGCAATTTTTTTTTAAAAGCAAACTTCCTTGATTATCAATCGTATTCAATGAGAGTTTTCAATCCGATGTTCAATAAAATCCAAAGCGGTCGCAGTGCTGGCACCCAGTTACGTCACCAGATCTCACCCCAAGTCGATCTCCCCTCTCGTACGAAAAAATATAATAAATTATTTTAGTTAGTATGCAAATAACCATCCGATATTTTAGTGTACACCCCATTTCAATGGCTGATCGTTATTTTGAATTCTCTGTGTGCGCATGATTTTTTTTTTTTGAATCAATTGTGGCGGCTGCTCACCGGTCGGTTCGAGAACAACTTTAGTGTGACATAATCGAAAATATTTTGTCTGGCTTTTCCAAAGTAAGTGATTCAAAAAGAAATCAAATCGTTTTTTTTTTATATTTCAGTTAATGTTATTTTCCTCTTGTTTTTTTTCTGTGATTTAATAATTACTTTTTTCTGACATCTATTTAAAAAAAGAAATATTTTATTAGACAAAATTATTCTGTATAAAGTTAAATAACTGAACCTCCCAGAGATAAAGGGCTGGCAAATCAAAAGTACATAATTCGTATGGATATTATAAAATTGTTACATCTTACAAGCTTTTGTAGAAGTACCATTTACATTAAAAGATTCCGCTCTTTATTTTCCACGTTTTGGGTAACTTTTCCGATTATATATTTATGATAGGAATATAATTTTATACCACATTTTCACTTGTTTTCGTGTCATATCTCTGCAGCTTTCATAATAAAGGTTTTCCTACAAATATTTTCCAGTATTATTAGTGTAGATAAATTAAGTGAATAGGGCCTTGCGCGTCGTTATGAATAGCAAAACAATTTTAGGTCCATAGTGCCCTTTAGTTATTCATAATGGTGTCCTGGCAAAAGGAACTTTATAAGTAGAACGAACGCATTTGACACGCGATCCTGCCTAGGATTAATAGATTGCTTTTGAAAGATATAATAAAAACAATAATATGAAAGGCTGCTGCAATAGATTGACTAAAGAAGCCTGCGGTGTATATAGAGCGATTGGATGCTGTCAAAGTGCTGGCCGAGAGCACCCTAGAACATGCTAATAAGTACCAGAAATCTAATACAAGCTTGCAAGAACCTCCAAAAAACAAAATATACTTGAGTGACATAATAAAATATAATGTAGTTCTCTCCAACATGCTGGCTTGGCCTTCATAATCACAATCCCATCTGTCAGTATCACCGAAAGCGAGTAATAAATGGGTTAGTTTGTAAACATTATAAATAGGAAAAGGAAATAAAGTTGCAATCCTGTACCATTATTTTACGTATGCACTTGAAATAAAGATACGGGACTGCAACTCTATTTTTTTATTTATTCAATTTGTACATTTAATTAAGAATGCAATTACAACTACACATTTAAAACTCTAAATCTTTATTCTTTTGAAGAAGTCGTTTTCATTGTTTTTAGGGTTCTCCGTACCTTGAAAGGAAAAATGAAATATTTAGAAAATCACTATGTTTTTGTTCACTCTTTTTTTCAGAAACGGATAGAAATATTTAGTTGAAGTACCGGAGTCTGCGGTCACTCGGCAGTATAAAAAAATTAAATTTCTGAGTGAATGGAGTCAAAAGATACTACCAATTTATCACATATTTTAATAATCATTCATCAAATCTTTTAAGAAACTTCCTGTTTGCTGGAACATTTTGGTAGAACATTTTTTAACTTCTCAACATAAGAATCAAAGATCATTAACAATCGGAAAATCAAAAAGCTAAAAACAATATACAGAACCCACATGATGCGAGTTCTATTTTCACTTGTCCAATTTTTTTTTAAATTAATTTTTTTCATGTATCTAAACTTATTTATTTTTTATCTTATTATATATAAATTATAACTTATTATTTTATCATAAATAATGATGGTTAAATTCGACATTTATTTTCTTATTTATATTTAAACTACGGGGTATTTGTGTAATTGGCAGAACGAAATCCATATTTAATTAGCAAATCCAGGTTATTTTTATATTGTTACTATTGCGTTATCGTATGAAATTGAACACATAGTTTTTTTTACATGCGGCGAATTTAATAGCGTTATACATCTACTACACGCAAACAAATTGTAAATAAAACACAATAAGGATGCTCAAACTTTTCGGTCTGCCCCTCAAATGGTATTTAATTGTGAGGGTAGACATCGATTTTAATTTTATGCGCGCATCCCACGTCTGCGCTTTTGTTATTTGCTTTTTATGGAAATTCTAGATAAATTCTCGCTTTGGACGGGCATTATCATTTCCATTGCTTTTGCTGGTTTCGCATATTTAATTTTAATAAGAGAATAATTTGTCTGTACGAATGCTTCGAAAGCTTCTATGGACGCATTTATAGAAAAATAATATCTAACGAGTAAAGGAAATTGCCCGTATAGAACTATTGATTAAGGAAGTAATCAATGGGGATATACTTTTAAGGTAATCGGAAAATATTTTTGGGGTACAGAAATGAGGTAATTCAAATAAATTTTTGATGCGTCAGGTCATAAGATTATTTTACGAAATATTAAACGAAGAAACTCTATTAAGATCTATCGATCTGAACCGCAGATCTAAACTCCGAATAAAGAAATCTGCTATGTCCAAATAAAAGTAAGTCATTTAAGTGTATAAAAATCTGTTCGAAATTATTGCTATCAAAGTACTACAGGAAATCAAGAAGTTTGAGCAAATAAATATTTACGAAAAGTAATGTTGAATGAATGCATATGTGTCTATTTAAAAAAAATTATAAAAAAAATTCGTATCTGTTTATAAGCACCAGGTCGATGGAGACCAAATTGGCTTTAAGCAAAAATATTTTTTTTCATTTTACATATATAGAAGACGAAATAAATAGCTCTAAACGAGTCCAGTTTGAAAAAATTAATTTTTTTTCGAAAATATATAACTTAAAAAAAGTTATCATTTCCTTTAAATAGGTTACTTATTATAATCTAAAATTTATGTTTAGCCGCATATAGTAACTTGTTATTAAGCATGTTCAACCGTGGATTATTCGGAAACAAATTATTCGGAAACAAAAAATGGAAATTAAATGTTCCGAATGCGTCTCAAAATGACTTAATCTTTTAAACGTAACGCAGTTAGAAATGATTTTACGAAAAGCTATAAGAAGTAAACAAAAACAAAGCAAAAAGAAAATATTAATATTAATTGTAATGAGGCACTTAGATAGTTAAACAGTTGCTATGTTCTTTTTATTTCAACAAAAAAAAACTTCGTCGCTTTTTCTAAAACCGCCAATTTCGCGAAGCACCACAGAAACTTTACTCAAAAACTTCACAATGAACGGAATACCTTCAATTTTAATAAAACGCTCGAAGGGAGCGACCGTTAAAAGTAATAATATTTTATGTGAGGATAAAATAAATGGCGCTTATATGGATCTCCTGTAAACTTTATATTCAAATTGGGCGCTCGTCCGTCCGTCCGTCCGTCCGCATCTCTAAGGATCAATTTACATATTTTCACAGGTTTCCTCGAATACACTCGCGCAAGCTATACCGTGCTATACTATACAGCGTTAATACTCTCTTATCGAAAGCCAAACTTTATTAATCTCAGCCTAGCAAATGTTTGCGATATAATGTATAGGTATATAAACTAAACTTGTATTAGATCAAAACGTATATTTTTAATATAGTAATCCTAACCAAATATAGGCTTTATATTGTGCGTTGGCGTTTTTCCGTCCCACTTGTTTTTACGCGCCTGTCAATTGGTTTCTTTTCCATGTTCAACGTAAATCGATGTTGTTTTTTTATCATTTTATTCGTTCAAACTATTGTATATTAAAAAAATATAAATAATTCACATTTTATTACACTTTGTAACCGCAAGCTTTTGGTAGAACTTATAAGTGATACGGTTGCTATATAAATTTGTTGAAAACTTTCAAGTTGACGCTGAATGTGGGATTGTGGTGCATCGAGATTCGTCGCTAGTGATGTATCTCGTTCGTCTCGCTAGTGTTGTGTCCGCGAACATCACGATTCACACGAAACAACCACTGCGATGCATTGCCTAGTATGAAGTAAATCAAACGCTTTGTCGTTACCATCAGAGACCAGGCCTAATCATAATCACATTGAATGGAGGTAACAAGTATTTATCTCTGGGACAGTGTCTAAACACTATTTGGTCGTTTTTAAACTAAATGTCCGAACATCTCTCCGTGTGTTGCTGTTCTAATAGTAGTCGCTATTATATATAATAAAATTTTCGTTGTTGATTACACCAAAAAAAAATAGGTTTTGAATAATAAGATAATTTGTAAGTACTTATGCTCGAAACAGAAAAGGTTTTTCCGTGTATGGATATTTATTAAAATGTGGATTTTATGTTGAAATTATTGTATTACAGCGAACTGAAGCGTATATAGGAAACATTGAAAACGATTTTTCTCGGGTTCCACCCAAGCGAAGTCTTCAGCGTTTTGTCTTTTACTAGAAAATAATTTCAATTAAAATTTCAAGCCGCAATCGCGAAACGAAACGAACGCTACATCGTAATAATGGGAAAATCATCAAAAGGACCTCAAAAACACACGCGAGGAGGCGCGCGCGAGCACGAGAATTAATTTCGACGCAAACGAATATATCAGGAATAAGTTAACCGCACAAAGACACGCCGACAAATAATTTGTATTCAATGAAAATAACAGAAAACGACCTTCGCCGAAAGACGTTTGTTTTGCGAACAAGAAACAAAAGTTTGCCACCGGCGCGCGGGCGTGCGCGCGCGCCTCCACGAGGTGGCGCCGTGACGGGCGAGCGCGACATCCAATCGTATCCATCTACGTGTGAGAGTTTCGTGTAATTAGTGAGTTTACGTACTAAAAGGACGGCATCATAATATCTGTGTTAGAAAAGGCAATACTTTGTAGAACGATCATTCCGACTTGACTCAGCGCTGGTGACCGCTCTTCACCGTGTTCCTCGTCTGTGACACGTTATGATAAAATGATGATTTAACGGTGAAATGAGATTCTGTAGAGAAGAACTCGATACAATTCATCGATTGCTCTTGTCTATTAAGTGCAATGTTCTATTATATAATTATTAACCTTCAACTTCATATACAATTCAGTAAAAGATATATATATATACTACGTTTTATGTTACATATTATGAAATAGGAGTATGTGTTTAAAATTTATCGTTTACCTGTTCAAAGATTTATATAAACAATCGATAAATCACATCTAGGTCGCAAGAGTTTTAGATTATTTTTTCAGTATTTTTGTATCATTGTAACCCGTAGCAACGAAGCCTTATTCGTTATTATTGTTATTATTATTCTTCAATTACATAAGGATTTATTGAAATTTGAAACGTACAAAAAGTTCAAAACTTTCTTTTGGTACATTGTTCATTTTGGAACGAAATTCCTTAGCGCATCTTACTTTAGGAGTTAACTGGCATAAATTTTAACGTAACTAAAAAGCGTTATCATGCGACTTTCTCTCTTTCTCTCTATTGAAATTTGATATTTAGTACTTTCTTTGTATAATTTCTAATTCATTACGTTATATGTAAATTTTAATAAATTAATATTTTCCCTAAAATATGAAATGAAATTCTTTGATTTTAATCCTTATTTTGCATTATTTAAATTAATAAAAAATCTTTCTGGACAGGAATCCTCCGACCGCGCATTATGTTTTTCTAACTAAAGGATCTTTCTACAACAGATGTAGGAAACTTCGCCACCTACCCTCATTTCGCAAATACTCCTCCGCGATTATCGGAAATCTTAATCTCCCCTTGCTCTGCCCCCGCCCCGCGCGCCGCCGAAGAAATCAATTAAACCCCGCGCGAATCGGAGCATTAATATTACAAAATTTCATTATCTCATAAAACATTCGTACCATAAAACTGGTCTGGCCGTAGTTCCTAGTTGCCCGAACGAACGTACGAATTAGAAACCCTTTCGATCGGCCCACCCTTTCGCCGCCTTCCTCATCTCCCCCTCAACCCTCACCCCCGCTCCTCCCGCGGCGCCATCGGCTGCCATTCATTTTCATAATAAAATCGTAACAACGCCACAGGTAACAAAATATGGAGACCGATCGTCGATTTATTGCTCGGTGCGAACAAAACGTTGGCCGATTTATGGCGCAACTCGAGACCTCGTGCCGGGGGCCGGCCGCCGCCACTTGGCGGATACTTATGGTTTACGCGTCGGAATTTGCGACCTCTCCGCTTTATCCCTTTCCGTGTCTCCATATTTATGTCATCTTCACGGATTGCTATTGAAAGAATAGCGCTCGGTCGAAACGATCCGGTACGAGTTCACTACACCGATAAGAAACGAAAAATTTAAAAGTTTGTTTATTTTCCTTGGTAAATGATGTTTACACAAAAGAAAAAAAAATGGGAACCTTACAGGATCCCTTTGTTGTCCGTCTGTCTGTCTGTCTGTCGAGACCCTTTTTTCTCAGAAACCCATGAAGTTATCAACTAGAAATTATTATCAAGTACTTAAGTCTGCAATCTCTTGAGGCAGTGAAAAAATCAAATTTCTAAGTCAATACAATCAAAAGATACGACCGTTTATGTCACATATTTTGACGCTCGCAAGGGCATCAAAACCTACGGCGTACTTTACGTTGACCTAGAATCATTAAATTAGACAAGAACCAATGCCATGTAGTACAAATAAAAGGAGAAATCCGAAAACCATAAATTTGCACTTACATCACTAATTTTTTTTTTCTGATATACGTTCTACATAATCGGGGACATTTACAACATGATCGGAAAAAAAGGGGAAAATCTTCGAGATCCGATTCCCGCGATGGACGAACTATTGACATACCTGCAAGTATCTACAGAACCCTCGGTGCACGAATCCGACTCGCACTTTACCGGCTTTTTTTTAACAGGTATCGCGTACGATAATTATCCCTTAATATTTGTTTGAAAGTAGTAAATTAACAAATAAATACAGCAGCAGATCCACTCTAGCGGGCGGGCGGGGGCGCCCAATCAATCTGTCTCGGAGAGATACCGCTTCTAAAATCTAACTATTGTTCACAAATAGGAAGTTTCTATTCGTATTTATTCATTTGTCTAAACTATTGTCATCTGCGACGGCTGAGGGAGTTCGCCCGGTTTACCGATTTGATTATATCGATAAATGAGTTTCTATGTTTGTCAATGATATTCGTAAAAGTTTGTTAATGCATAATTTTATACGTAAACAAATTTAGTATGAAATTCGTCATTTAGGCAATTTGAAAACTGACAATAATATCCCGCTTCTATGATAGTTGTTGTTTCTAACAATAACTTAGAACCTGTAATGTTAATGTATTAGAATCACATCCCGTGCTGATCCCGCTCTTAGTCGATTATATTATGAGTGGCCATGTAACAAAATGATATCCTCACGCGTGGCGCGATCCGACTATACAAATTCAGAAATCGTATTGACACCTACCGATGTGTTGCCTGGGCTAAAACTTGAACCTAGGATACTCACTGACAGGTCGTGTCTAGTATTTGTACGCCGTATATCCTCCCCGGTCCATACAAATTATTTTCAAGTAATAATCTTGTAAATGTGCAATGTAATGGTGTGTGCGTACACTGAAAATATTAAAATATTCTCACCTGATAAACGACAACGTTGTGGAAGCTTAAAGGTTTCCAAACAGTTCATCCTCGATCAATGTTTAAGTCATTATCAGCCTGATATATTTTTTTGTCCTTACGTACAATGAAAAATTAATATTGTCGCTGAAATGTTACCATATTGAAAAATTTACTGCAAGACTTCAAAAAGGGGAGAATAGGGATGCAATATTATAATTTTAACGACAAATTCGATACGAATCGTTCCCCGCCCGGAACCGGGAGGCGCCATTTTCATGGATATGGCTCAATTAACAATCGGTTTCAATCGTGAAGACGTTCTGGCAATATAATAAAGTACCACCTCGCCCGCCGCCCCCCCCCCCTGCCCCACCCCCCGAGCCAACCTCGAGGCAATCTTATTTCTATTTGGAATATTGTGGTGCCAATCCCGTATATTGAAGTGTTACGCGAAACATAGGAGAACGCGTTATTGTCTGTTTCTACGCTAACGTGTTTGAATCCACGTTGCCTATACGGTGGGGAGTTTTATTGTAATATTATCGGGGTTTTTTTTTTGTATGACTCAAAGCCTTTAGTTTCAGTTGACATCATTTTGGCGGGTCTGTTCGTATATACCGAAACTTATAACAGACATATGTGGAATACGCGTTTAGCGATACCCGTTTGGTAGTTTTGGTCTGTAATTTTTTCACGTTCCTCGGGTTTCTCATTTACCTTCTCTAAAATTGCATATGTACGTTAATGCATTTCGCTTATTTCAGAAGTTACCTATCCCTCCATTCTTTGTTTTTTTTTACATCTCTACATCCAAAAAATTATGGACAATTTAAATCAAATACACCCAAAACGTTTGTGATTCAAAACAATACAATCACACGTAAAATATTTTCATCCCAATCGCGATCCATAGAACAATACCGAAACGTCGATGTAGACGCAACGAAAAGCATACACAGAAACCTAAATAGAAACGCCAATGTAAATACCGCAAACGGGCAGAAATCGACGCAACAAAAAAATAAATGAATGTATATTCGATCGCGCATTGTGCATAACAGAATTACCGACAATATCCAATTGTGGTTGTTCCGTCAATAAAAAACGCTCACCCCACGGCGTCGAACGCATTAATATCAATCTATCAATAATCTCGAACACCGAGGCGTGATCAATTGATCGGCTAGTGGAAAAAAAAAACCCTATTTTTTTTTTAGTTCGACCCCTCGACGACGTATCGAGAGAGAATCCGTCACAGCGCTCGATATATTTTGATTGGCCTCTTGATTTATTGTACTCAACAATGAAGCTGTTTGCATCGATAAATCCGTCGATAATCGATTGTCGATTTTATAATTCTAAAGCGGTATCGGGTTTTGAGATCGGTCGGCGATAGATATAATCTATTGATACTTTGTTTGACTGACTGCCTGAATAAGTTTGTTGTATTTTCTGATATGATAACAAATTTATGTCGACACCTCAAATAATAACGGTCTTATAACTTTAAAATTAAAATTTATTATGAGATTCTATTATGTGTTATCCGTTTAAATGATTAATCAATGTTGAGATTTTTTTCTATTTTTTAAATATTCACTGAAGTTTGCATGAATATTATTAATCTTTGTCTTCGCTCATGACGTGAATAATACTCGAAAATACAGTCTGTTCGACTAATGTGTTCAAATCAAGAAACTCGATAGACAAACATGTCCCAATGATCCTCGGTCGATTCGCGCAGACGTTCTAAAGGAGTCCCGGTGGCCGGGCGTGGCGTCGGATTCCCGCGTCGGCAGTCTCCTAACACGAACTCCATCGTAAGGAATTGTCTTCAAAAGTTTCGCTTTTCTCCACATGTACTTAATTACGATCGGCAAACACAATGCCCGGCCCCCAGCCGCGCCCGCGCCGCCGCGAAGGGGCCAGGAATCGTATGTTTTCGGATTAATTCGTTCGTAAAATCGTCTCCTCCGATAAGAATGGTAACTGCCTCTGTACTAATTGAATCTACAATTGCGTAGGAACGTCTCATTTCATTAGACCGCGCGCCTCTGCGCGGGTGCAGCCCGTAATGCGGACGGATCCGAAATTAATTTGTGTGTGCAATTTAGTGTCTAACGTATGTTTACGTATGAGATCGAACGAGACGAACGTATCGTAAACCTTTGACTTCTTTTATAAAACTATACGTGGCTATACAAACGATATATAACTATATATGTATATATACTCTTCGTTCTTAATCAATCCATGTAAGCAAATAATAAAATTGTAATCTCAAGAAAATTAGCTTTCCACAGTCAAAGAAATAGAGGAGTCGCAAACAGGTCCTTAATACGTATACACAATAGACAGAGGCGTACGTTGTATCAAAACAAAATATAACATTCGGAAACTCCATGCAAATATTTAATACTTCTCCAGAACTTACGATGCCCGTCTCGATTCGAGGAGAATATTCATAAATCTGACGAACTTTCTTCGGAACAGACGAGCGGGCGAAATGTGAATTGTTTCAAAATAATGGTATTTATATGCTACATTGGCTCCAAGGGAAATCACTCCGGAATCGTCCGGATCACGCGGCCCGTCGCGGCCCGGGAACGGCGTAAGCGCCGAACGGCCCGAACTCACCTACTGCCTTTATGAATATGAATCGAAGTATTCAGAGTCCGACTTCATTTTAGCACCGATCGAGAGACGTCCGTCCTAGGCGTTCGGTTCCCGAGCGGGACTCGAAGATTTCCGAGG
>BGZK01001716.1:0-114679 GCA_005406025.1 Eumeta japonica
AAATAAACCCAAATGGTGACTTTAACACGATAAATCGTGACATAAATAAACAGCCAATGGTTGGCGGAAGAGACAAAGACAAATAGTGCTAAATGTAATGTAAATATAAAAATAGAATGTATAGAGATAAATATGTGTAAGTATTAAAAAAAAAAAATATTAAGATAAGTTATTTAGCACCTTTATTAAATGCCTTTGCACATTCCATGGCCTAAAAAAAAGCTGAAGAAAGTGGATGTGAACCTGATAAAAGCATACAGGGCTGTCGCCAACATGCGACAGGGGCAAAGGATCAAAACAAAAAAAAAAACCTAACCTAACCTAACCTAACCCAGTCACAAGCCATACGCCGCCGGTAAGGTGCGAAAAACGCTCGCTCCGTACTCGGAAAATTACTAAGTCGGTCAAACGCGTTGGATTGCGGTGTAAGTGGTCTTAATCGACGCAGAAAATTTCTGTGAATCAGTGCTTATAAAATTTTAATGATCAAATTAGTGAAAAAAATTTACGATGAAAAATAGTGTTTTGAAATATAAAGTGCCCCGATCTCGCGAAAACGATCTGTGACCCCGGGTTTCTTGGTGCCACTCGACGCGTCTTTACGAGCTGCACCGACGTGTCGAAAACCAGATTTTTCTCGCGGCCCGTTTTGAAGAAAAACAAGAAAAACCCGAAAATACGTGGCCGCGGGTCCTGGTTCGGACGTCCGGGAACGGCGCCATATATCAGCAGAAGCGGGCGCTGACGACGAGTTCAACGCCGTATCCCGCTCATCCGTACGACTTCCGGTTCCGGGCGCGCCTCGGAAAACCGGAAATTTGGTGAGCGGCGATCTCTTCCCGGGGAATATCTCGGAAACAAGATCGACGACCCCGGGTTTTGGGCGTTGATCGAAGCGCCCCATCGAGAAGAACAGGTGTGCCGAATCCGAAAATTTTCTCGTGGCCCGTTCCGGAGGAAATCGGGAAAACCCGAAACCACGTGGCCACGAGGTCCCGGTTCCTGAGTCCCAGGACGACGCGCGACACGTCGGGTGATACGGGCGCCGAAGGTGAACCTAAAACTGTTTACCGCTCGCCTCTGCGACTCGTGGTTCCCGCGCGGTCAAAACCTAAATCAAGGTGAGTGGTGATAGGTACCCGGGTGGTTATTCCGGAAACGGATCGGGGTTAAAAGTGAAATACAGATAAGTTTGTCCGCGCCCGTTGGCGCTACGTGTGCCGTTTTCCCGAGCTCTCCGTGGCCCGTTCCCGAAAAATTCGGAAACCGGAAACCAGTGGCCACGAGGTTCCCGAAGGAGGGACTTAGAGGGTCGGGAGACGGCTCAAATTAAGCGGCCGTCGGGACGAATCGGGCAGTGCTTTTGTTTTAAAATTGGACCAGAAATAGGGATTTTATTGGTGTTAGAAGAAAAAATAAAAGTTTTGTTAATTTTAATCATTATTATTATCATTAAATTTTTTAATTAATTTTATTATATATCTGGATCCTGTGGATTTGATGTATAAAATTTAGTGGACCGAAATTATCAGAGTCCATCAATCCATTAAATTTACCATTAAATTTACCATTAATGGAAGATGGTGCCGTAAGGCCTATACTGAACAGTTGTTTTAGTGTGTTTTTATTGTTAATAAAATTTTATTTCTCTTTGTCCTTATATTAAATAGTAACTTTTTTTAATAATATCGCTAATTACTTTTAATACTTAATTGTTACAGTTACTGAAATTATTGATATTTTGATTTTATTATTGTATATAAACTTATTGTCATTTTACTATTTTATTATTATCTTAAATTTAAGATTATGCTCTGTCTATAATTATTTTAATTTTATTACAAAATATATAGAAATAAGTTTAAATTAAATAATTAATTATAAATTACTGCTTGATTATTAAATTTACATTGATACGGTATAGGGGTTTTTTGGTGGACTGATGAAATATTGTGCATACCCTCTATTGTGACTTGTTAATATTTCTGTTGTTTCATGTTTTAAATATTGATTTGGAATACAAATTAAAAATTATAATATATTCTGTTCTGAAAAATTATTTATACTTTATTTGATAATTATTAATGTCATATAAGATTATACAAACTTTTAATTAATTTTTTTAATATTGTTTTTTGATTTTGTTATTTTGATAATTCTGGATTTTATTCTATATTCTATGATTTGATTTCTCTAATTATTGGCTTGTGGTTGATGGTGATGGAGATTTTATGTTTTTGTGTGAATTTTGAAAATAGGTGAAAACTTTAATTGTTTATATTGTTTGAACTGTTTATGCCTGATTTTGGTCCAAAATTTAATTTGATTATTCTGGAAATTTATTATACTCTGTTTACATTTTGAATTAATTTATACTTAATTGGCCATAGATTTATTCTGTTCCCAATAAATATACTACTGGAATTTGGTCCAATCTTAACTTCCGATTTAAAATTTATTTTCTTTATTTAAATTTTGATAGATTTATTTTATATTCAATTTTAATTATTTATGTGTTACATTAGTCCGGTATCAATCTCGGTTATTGATTAGATCACCCTCTGAAATTCTATTAGACTTTTATTTTACGAATTAAATTTAATTTACATTTTAATTGTTATAGATTACTAGTTACCATAACTACACTATTTGAATGTTAGTCCAATTTTAATTATTTAAGTTTTGAATGGTTATAACTGTGTCACATTTCGGTTTTAATTTTATTTTAATTGGCTGAGGGTTCTATTAGGCCGGGATTGCGTGTTAGGCTGTTAGCGGTCTGCCTCCGTATAGGACTGAAACACACGTCTGTCTGGGGCCTTAGTTAATACCGATTGGCAGGGCTACCGACAGGTATCAGCAAATAACCGCGTAATCATATAGAATTAAATAATCCGCGTCGATTGAGACCTCTCGAGGCGATCGGAGCACGGGAAGGCAGCAAAGTTCAAAAGACCGTCATTTGAGCCGAGGGGCTTAAATTTCGTTGACCTTTAAAGTGCCTATGGTGCTCGTCGCCTGTGGCGCTGGGAGGCCCTAGAGCGCTTTACTTAATTAGGGGTTTTTCTTCTCCTGATAAGGTTGGATCTGCTTTAGTTTGGGTATATTATTATTAACTTTAACTTGGAATAATTTTAGTAGGGTCGAATATCTATATTATTCTGTTTTAGTGTTTGGGAGTATAATATTATTAATTTAACTTCAAATAATTTTGGGTAAGGTTAAATATCACATTTTATTCTGCTTTAGTTTTTGAGTGTTTATAATTATCAATTTTAATTTTAAAATAAATTTAAAGCTTTAAGTATTCATATTATTACTATCTTTTTAAGTGTTTTTATTTGCTAATGGACGTACGGCAGAACTACCGGACAGGTATCAGAGAATAACCGCGTAATCATATAGAATTAATAATCCGCGTCGATTGAGACCTGTCTCGAGGCGATGGAACTGGGAAGGCAGCAAAAAGTTCAAAAGACGTCATTTGAGCCGAGGGCTTAATTTCGTTGACCTCTTTAAAGTGCCATATAGGTGCTCGATCGCCTGGCAGGAGGGGTAGGAACCCTAGAGAGGCTTTTTTTTTTCTTCCTGATAAGGTTGAATCTGCTTTAGTTTTGGGTATATATTATTATTAACTTAACTTAGAATAATTTTAAAAGTGGGTCGAGTATACATATTATTCTGTTTTAGTGTTTTGGAATAATATTATTAAATTTAACTTCAAATAATTTTGGGGTAGGGTTAAATATCTATTTTATTCTGCTTTAGTTTTTGAGTGTTTATAATTATCAATTTTAATTTTAAATTAAAGCTTTAAGTATTCATATTATTACTATCTTTTTAAGTGTTTTATTTGCCAACCGGACGTACGGAGGCTACCGGACAGGTATCAGCGAAATAACCGCGTAATCATATAGAATTAAATAATCCGCGTCGATTGAGACCTGTCTCGAGGCGATCGGAGCACGGGAGGCAGCAAAGTTCAAAGACCGTCATTTGAGCCGAGGGCTTAAATTTCGTTGACCTCTTTAAAGTGCCATATAGGTGCTCGATCGCCTGGCCTGCTGCAGGGAGGCCCTAGAGCGGCTTTACTTGTCATTAGGAGTTTTTTCTCTTTCCTGATAAGGTTGAATCTGCTTTAGTTTTGGGTGTATATTATTATTAACTTTAACTTAGAATAATTTTAAAGTAGGGTCGAATATCTACATATTATTCTGTTTTAGTGTTTTGGGAGTATAATATTATTAAATTTAACTTCAAATAATTTTGGGGTAAGGTTAAATATCTACATTTTATTCTGCTTTAGTTTTTGAGTGTTTATAATTATCAATTTTAATTTTAAAATAAATTTAAAGCTTTAAGTATTCATATTATTACTATCTTTTTTTAAGTGTTTTTATTTGCCAACCGGACGTACGGCAGGGCTACCGGGACAGGTATCAGCGAAATAACCGCGTAATCATATAGAATTAAATAATCCGCGTCGATTGAGACCTGTCTCGAGGCGATCGGAGCACGGGAAGGCAGCAAAAAGTTCAAAAGACCGTCATTTGAGCCGAGGGCTTAAATTTCGTTGACCTCTTTAAGGGCCCCTAGAGCGGCTTTACTTGTCATTAGGAGTTTTTTTTTCTCTTTCCTGATAAGGTTGAATCTGCTTTAGTTTTGGGTGTATATTATTATTAACTTTAACTTAGAATAATTTTAAAGTAGGGTCGAATATCTACATATTATTCTGTTTTAGTGTTTTGGGAGTATATTATTATTAAATTTAACTTCAAATAATTTTGGGGTAAGGTTAAATATCTACATTTTATTCTGCTTTAGTTTTTGAGTGTTTATAATTATCAATTTTAACTTTAAAATATATTTAAAGCTTTAAGTATTCATATTATTACTATCTTTTTTTAAGTGTTTTTATTTGCCGACCGGACGTACGGCAGGGCTACCGGGACAGGTATCAGCGAAATAACCGCGTAATCATATAGAATTAAATAATCCGCGTCGATTGAGACCTGTCTCGACGCGATCGGAGCACGGGAAGGCAGCAAAAGTTCAAAGACCGTCATTTGAGCCGAGGGCTTAATTTCGTTGACCTCTTTAAAGTGCCATATAGGTGCTCGATCGCCTGGCCTGCTAGCGGGGAGGCCCCTAGAGCAGCTTTACTTGTCCTTAGGAGTTTTTTTTTTTTTCCTTGAATTCCTTCATCTGGGGGCAGACTGCGACAGCTGCGGCATACTGTTGTGTTATTTACATAATATATATTAAATTTTACACTTTTACATTAGCACTTTTAACTTTATACATTTTATCCTTTATTTTATTATTGAGTATTATCTTATCTTTTGACAACGCCCCGAAATCAAAAGCACTAGATTAGATTGTTGGAAATTCTCTGGTCCTGGAAATGTCGTCAAGGCGGGTCGCAAAAGGGGCGTCATCGTCCAAACCCGAGAAAGACAGTGTTGTCCCAGCAGTGACGAAAGGGGCGCAGAAACCGATGGTGGCAACAAAAAAGCTTGCGAAACAGCAAAAATCAGAGTTGACGCCGCCGTCGGAGAAAGCACCTCAAAAAACTCCGGACGGGGTGGGAATCTCGGCGGCCGCTACCGCGTCGGTCAAGACGAAGACCGCAAGCGAGCGTGCATCGGCTACCCTCACAATAAGTCCGCCAAAGTTGTTGGTGGAGGTGGAGCCGATGGACGAAATTGCGGCTCAGGGCAAAGAGACCGATGCGGGAGTTTTCACTGGAATACAGGCCGTCGGGGATTTTGCTAGGCGGGCGAGCCTGAGGAGGAGATGGACGCCCGTCGCTGTCCGGAGTGGGGGACCGAGGCCGAGTGACCTGTCGGGGGGAATTCCGCGGTGCGAGTCCCGGGGGTCCACGCCTGTGGGTGCCCACCCGATAAACAGGGTGGCATCCGCGATAGGTAACCTCGCCGTGGGGGCGAAGAGCGAACTCGAAAGTCTGAAAAATATTAATAAAGAGGTTAAAGAATCCGTAATATTAAAACTACTAGACATTAACGAGCTCGCTCTTCGCCTCGATGAGTCCCGCTCCAGATATGTGGTGGAGTTGGAGCGGGAAAAAGCGAGGAGGGCCGCGGAACTCGAGGCCGCGGAAAAGCGGTTCAACAAGATAAACCAGGAGAACCTCGACAGGTACTCAAAGATGGAGGAAAAGCTGGAAAGACTCTAGCCGAGTCGCCTCCACTAGGGAAATGCTGGGGCAAATGCACGTTCCGGAAAGGTTGGAGGAGATCCGCAAGGTTGTGACGAGACCTGCGCCGCGTGTTATGAAAGCGGCGGCGAAACCAAGACGGCGGCCGTCGCCGCGAGACCCCTGGCCCCTTTACAGACCTGGTACCGGACACACCCTCATCGTGGCTTCTTGAGAACCACACCGCAGAGCATGTTATTACGAAACTTCGCGGTGTGGTGGATGCCAGAGAGATGGGTGTGGCCGTGGACAGATAAGGAAGGCCAGGGGACAAAAGTGGTGTTGAGTTGCTCCTCTGTCGAAGACGCTAAAAGATAGAGGAGCGGCTCAAAATACGCGGCGCCGACTTAAAGGTCGCTAAACCGGAAATGCGGCTCCCCACCGTCATTATTCGGGACGTGCTTAAGGTCAACTCGGATGAGGACATAGTTAGGTCGTTGAGGACCCAAAATCGACACCTATCCGAAGGTCTCGATTGGGAAAAGGTCAGGGCCCGGTATGCTACCGGAGACGGGCACGTAATGACCTTGAGTGCCACCCGGTGCTCGAGGTCAGCCCAGAGCTGTATCATCGCCTGATAAAAGCCGGCTTCGTATACGTGGGGCTCCAAAGGCGCCCGGTATGGGACCAGTCCCCGTTGGTACAGTGTTCGCGCTGTCTCGGATACGGACATGGAAAGCGTTATTGCAAAGAAGTGTCCGAGAGGTGCGCACTGCGGCGGGGAGCACACTGGCGTAACATGCCGGGCCCGAAAGGATGGAGAGCCCCAAAATGCGTAAATTGTACAAAGGCCGGCTGCGAAGACACCGCACATGGAGCGTTCAGCTCAGGTGCGGGGTCCGAGCAAAATGGGATGATATGGCTCGGTCGAAGGTGGCGTACTGCTAGCAGCAGGCGCCCTGGCTGCCGAAGACCGCACACATACGGCCGAGGGATCGTCGACCGAAGGATGCACTGACCGCGTATCTCTGCGGTTTATGCAGTCCAACTTGCAGCGAAGTAAATTAGCTACGACTGAGCTGCTCGTTGAGGCTGCAAGGCGAAAATTGCGGTAGCCATTGTTCAGGAACCCTACATTGGGAATATCGGCGAGCTGAGACGGTACCCGGGGTGCAGAGTCGTCAAAAGACGGCTCCGCGGAGGGACCCGTCAAAGCCGCCATAATGGTCCTGAACAGCGACGTGGACGTCGAAGAGGATCAAACCCTCAACGGCGAAAACGTCGCAGCTGCCGTAATTAAAGCCGGAAACTGCAGAATTGGCGTCGTGTCGGTGTATTTCGAGAGACATGCCCATCGGCCCGTACCTCGATCGCGTGCGATACGTCTGCTCAAAACTCGGGACCGACAAAATCATCCTGGGGGGCGATGTCAACGCGTGGAGTGTATGGTGGGGCAGCGAACGCAATGATGCGCGCGGTGTCGATCTCTGCGACTTCCTCGATTCTGAGGGGCTGCACATCTTGAACGAGGGCAATACGCCCACGTTCGAGGTGTATAGGGGGGATCGTCTCCTCAAGAGCGTGGTGGATGTGACTGCGTGCAGCTCCGCTCTACTGGATAGAGCGGAGGAATGGCAGGTGGTCCGAGACGTAACATCCTCGGACCATAACGCGGTCACGTTCGCCGTGCGGGTGGAGGGACGATCCGGCCCTCGGCCTCTCTGGTACACGAGTCTACAATACGGCAAAGGCTCGATGGTCGGAGTTCGGAACGGCAATGGATGCTGCTCTGAATGAACGGACTCTGACCACCGAGATGGTGAAATCTGTGGGCTCGTGCGACCAACTCGACGAGGTTGTTGAGACTTACACCGAATGCATCCGACAAGCTTGCGACGCTGCCATTCCACGTAAAAGCTCGAGCACGCGTGGACTGAAACCCCCCTGGTGGAGTCCCGAGTTAGAGGGGCTGAAACGAGATGCGCGCACAAAGAAGCGGCGCATCCGAAATGCGGCCCCCGGCAGACGGGAGTACGTGGTCGGGGAGTATGTGCAGGCTAGGGAGGTTTACGAAAGGGCAGTGGCTGAGGCGCAGACCACGAGCTGGAAACGGTTTTGCTCTGCACAGGATGGAGAGAGCCTGTGGGACGGCATCTACAGGGTCATCAGGGAAACGGGAAAAAACCGGGAGGATGTCCTATTAAAAACTGACTCGGGACAAGTAATAGGTCCGGACGAGTCAGCGACCCTCCTGGCGGAAACCTTTTTCCCTGATGACCGTGTCGATACTGACGATCCGTATCATACGGAAGTCAGAAGGCGAACCGACGGGAGTAGTCAACCACCCGAAGCTTCGGGGATCTGCCCGGGTGGACCCACCTTTACCGGGGCTGAGGTTAGGTTTGCTCTTAAAGCATTCCACCCTCGAAAGGCCCGGGCATTGATGGGTTCACCTCGGACATATGCCAGGCTGCCATTTTCCGGGATCTGGGATTGTTCCTAGCGATGGCCAATAAGTGCCTTGAGCTGGGATACTTTCCCCGAGCCTGGAAGGTGGCGGCAATCAAGGTGATCCCGAAGCCGGGTAAGGAAGACTACGCCCGTCCGAAGTCTTACCGTCCTATAGGTCTGCTCCCTGTGCTGGGCAAAACAGTGGAAAGGATGCTGGTCGGCGCCTCCAGTGGCACTTAATGCCAAAACTTCAGGCGACGCAGTATGGCTTCACGCCGCAGCGCGGACGGAGGACGCCCTTTATGATCTGATGACACATATCTATCAAGAGTTAAATCTCAAAAGATCGTACTAATGGTGTCATTGGACATAGAGGCGCCTTCGACAATGCGTGGTGGCCGGCGTTGGAGACCCAGCTGCGCGCCCTTGGCTGCCCGGTGAACCTCCATGGCCTGGTCCGAGGCTACCTTCGGGACCGGGAGGTAGTCGTCAAGTACGCTGGAGGAGTGCAGGAAAGGGACTTCAAAGGGTTGTATACAAGGTTCTATAGCCGGTCCAACCTTTGGGACCTGATCCTGGATTCCCTACTCCGAGAACTCGGGGAACTCGGCGTATACGTGCAGGCGTTCGCGGATGATGTGGTCCTCATGTTCTCCGGACAGTCGGCTTCGTCGATCGAGGAGGAGGCCAACCGCGCTCTAGCTCGCGTGCACTGCTGGGGAGTCAGAAATAAGCTGAGGTTCGCGCCATCGAAAACAAACTCGATGGTGCTGACCAAAAAGCTGAAATATGACGACCCAGTGGTGCACATGAATGGCGAGCGGATTAGCTCGGTTGGCGAAATACGCCTCCTCGGTCTGACCATAGACAAAAGCTGACGTTCATTCCTCATGTCGCCAAGGCTTGTAAAAGGCTACTAATATTTACAAGGGCTTAGCCCGAGCAGCCAAGGCGACGTGGGGTCTGAGTCCGGAGATCGTGAGGACCATATACATTACCGTGATAGAGCCTATCGTTCTGTACGCTTCGTGCGCTTGGGCACCGGCGACGAGGAAGCTCGGCGTGCGAAGATGCTCGACGCTGTCCAGCGCAGCGTCGCTCTGAAGGCATGCCGGGCTCACCGTACAGTGTCCCTGCATTCCGCGCTCATCCTCGCGAGGCTGCTCCCTCTAGACATTAGAGTGAGGGAAGTGGCCTGGTTATACGAGGTTAAGCGCGGAAAAGATTTAGGGGACACTTTTGTCGACCGGGAGCTCGAGAGACCCGTGTATTTCGGCGATTTGCCTCACCCCGCGCACGTGCCCGAAATCGGGTACGAGAGCGTCGAGGACCTCGACCCCCAGACGGTGGACCGTCTCGCCGTCGTCGGGCCGCGCATTTTCACCGACGGTAGCCGTATCGAAGGCAAAGTCGGAGCGGCCCTGACGGAGTGGCGGGACGGTAGGGAGACGTGGTACTCGACGCTACGACTCGATCCCTTCTGCACGGTCTTTCAGGCGGAGATGGTCGCGCTGCAAAGGGCGATACGGAGGGTGAAGAATGGTAAAGACGGGCTGGTCAACATTTTCAGTGACTCCAGGTCCTCCCTGGAGGTATTGGCCGGCCCGAGGACCTATCACCCTCTGGCCCATGAAGCTAGGCGCGACATCTCCGAGATCGTTGCGGAAGGCAGGGCTGTGCGCTTATTTTGGGTTAGAGCGCATGCCGGAATCGCGGGAAACGAGCGTGCGGACGAGCTCGCCAGGCGCGCCGCCCTCACCAAGAAGACGGCAGCGGACTATGACAGGTTTCCGCTGTCGTACGCGAAAGGGTGATTAGGGCGGCGAGCCTGGAAGAGTGGCAGGAACGATACGCCGAGGGAGGCACAGGTGAAATCACCAAATGCTTCTTTCCCCGAGTGGAACAGGCGTACCGGGTCCTCCGAAAAACGGAAATGACGTCCCACTTGGCGCAAACCCTTACGGGACATGGCGGGTTCTCACAGTACCTACATAGGTTCAAACTGAAGGACTCGCCATACTGCGCCTGTGATCCCGCTAAAATCCAGGACGTGCTGCACGTTCTCGAGGAATGTCAATGTTTCTGCGGGGCGTGTGGCACTGGAAACGGAGATTGGCGTCATTGTCGGGAGGAGTTTCCAGCAATAGTTGAAGACGACCAAAAGAGAGCAAAGTTTTTAAGCTATTGTTGTAAAGTAACAGAAAGAACCTCAAAATTAAATAGAACTTAATAAAGAAAAGAGATTATAGAGTATAGATAAGTGAAAAGGGAAAATTTACATAATGAAATGCAAAGTGGAAAATAGGGATGATAGGGAAAAATAAATGTAATTAGTTATAACGTAGATTAAGATAAATGAGTTGTATAAAACAATGTAATAAATGTAACTGAGAGGGTTAAAAACCAACCTAACCTAACCTAACCTAACCGTAGTTACCTCTCAGGAGCCAACCAAGCAACACGCGTTCGTATCGCTCTCCGCGGATAAGCTATGTAAAATACAATTTCCCGCGAAATTAAACTGTCCGACAACAGTGTAAAAGTGTGCAAGTGTCTTAGTGATCGAATATCGGTGTCACCTGGTGAGAACCCGACGCTATCCTGGAAATTAAAAATAAAGTTTTCGAAAGTGCCCAAAGTGAAAGAACCGTTCCGGATATCGGTAAAGTGTCGTGCTTAGTACACAATAAAGTGCACACCACAGGCTGCCACATATCCCTCAGGAACAACATAGCAGGAAGAACTCAGGAAACTAAATATTTCCCGGAAAGAAAAACAAAAATTTCTCATCTCATAAAGAAGACCCCTATTCTTAACTTAAGTGACATATATCACACGGTGACCTAGTAGACATTTGTCACCAAAGATTGGCTGAGTCAGAAGTTAAATGTAAACAGGGCTTAATTTGAAAATAGAAACCGATATACATATCACCAAAACGCGCGAAAAACGAAAAAACCGAGACATAAAAATACAAAAACACGCTGAAAATAGGTGCGACCCCAAAAAATTTCCTCGCAGATCATAAAGTGCACAAATACGATAAGTGGACAGAACGGATTATATTCCAAAAATAGTGCTCTTTGTCAAAAAGAAGTTTTTCGAAAACACCTAAAGTCCTACAAATCAGAATAGGGTCCTAAAAGGTGAAAAATAATTTCCCGCTGACAAAGCACCACATATCGCGGCCACGACCGAGCCAGTACACGTGCACTGAAAGTTGCAAATCTGCGTCATTGGGGACGGCGACCGCATTCCTTAATAAGGCGACCTCTCGGAATTCGGTCAGAACGTGCGTCATTAGGCACGTGTACACGTGTTTACAAAGTATAACAAAATCGGACTAACAATATAATAACCATTGCCTAAAAAATTTGGATCAACACTAACACCTAATAACAATAATAGATACGAAACGCAATAGTTGCAACTAACAAATCTGCTTGCTGTGCAGTAAAGGTAACCACCATTACACACTCACAAAATTATTAAATAAATACTTAAATAAAAATAAAATAAACAAAAAAAAAAAATGTCGACAAAGAGCCAAAGCCGCATCGAAGAAGTTGCAGCATCTCACATCAAGAAGGCACAGAACCCCCGGCTGAGAACTTTACAGTCGAGGATGGTGAAACGCCCATTGAGAGCGCAAACCGACTTGAGTGAAGCGGGAAGCGTAAAAAGCGATCCCAACCCGCAAAACAGTACGCAGGTCGAACTCAGACGGTGCGCAACACAAAAAGTCCAAGAATGGGAGCAAGCAAGCTGCCCCTCGTCACCACTAGAAATAGAAGAAGGTTCGATTCCTCCCCACCATCTCAGCCCTCTCTGAAAGTAAAATAGAAGAGAGAGGTTGAGCATGTTACCGAGAACGAAAAAGGAAGGGGGCGGAGATGGACCTGGCGACTAGGGAAGCAAACGAACTGCTTCTGAAAGGCAAAGAGGCCCTGGAGAGTGCAGGCAATATGAAGCGAGAGTGCAAAGCATCGCAGCGGAGTGCCTGCAATCACTCTACGAGATCGTGCTCGCTCTTTCGGACTCCCGTTCTAGACATAAATACAATCTAGAGGCCGCACCAAACACGCACAAGAACTGGTGCGAATAGAAAGGGCCCACAACAAAGATTTGACAAACGTCGTTAAAACGCTGACAGAAGAACTCAGCCAGGCGCGAGAAGACGTCCGAAAAAGTCTGGACGAAACAAAATCAATAAGGGACTGGCTGGGTTATGAAACAGAGGAAAGCAAGGAGACAAACAAAGACGTGAAGAAGCGACTACTAGATATAGAAACCTCACTAAGGGAAATAAAGATGGAGAAATCCAAAACGAAGGTAGAGAGCGTCACACTGTCCACTAAGAAAATGGAATCAGATATAAAGACGCTTTCGGCACAATTGGATGAATTCAGAACCAAATGGGGGCTCTAAAGAATGAAACTAGCAGAACGCTCGAAACGTCGAACAAAACTCTCCACGAAATAAAAAACCTCCCGAAACAACTGTCCGCTAACGAAAAGGTAGAAGAACAACTAAAAGCCGTTCAATCGGCAGTCCAAAATGTTAGCGAACGTCTTAACAGTGCCAGGGATCCAGTCGTGCAAATCGATCTGCATGAGCAATTGCAGCCGCTGCAAGAAAAAATGGAGGCAATGTCATCAGCAATGAAGACAATGAGGGATAAAAGAGCCCAGACACCGCCAACGCCGGGAAGGAATCTCGAAAGAGAACTGGCGGAAGCTCATAAAAAGCTCACGAATCCCAAACCCTCATACGCAGAAGCGGCTGCGAAATCACCAACCCACAACCGAATCACACGTTGATAGTCTCCTCAAAGGACAAAACCCATACGGGAGAACACGTCCTTCAAATAATTAGAGGGCTATCGACACAAAGAAATCAGGTGCGAAAGTGGAAAGGGTCCGAAAAGCCAGGAACCAAAGGTGATACTGAAATGCAGCACGAAAGAGGACATGGAGGCCATCCAGAACAAAATGAGGTCCCGTAAAGAAATAAAAGTGGAAGCGGCCAAAGCGGCGAACCTGCTCATCATGAAAGGGTAATGGCCTACAAGGACGCGGACATTATTGAAAACGTTCTGGCTCAAAACAAGCACTTGGTTAAAGACATTAACTTAAAAGAAGTGACGATACGGGTCAGATACAGGAAGAGGGCACGCAACCAACTACAGTGCCACCCAGTACTAGAACTAAGCCCAAGTGTCCACAAAAGATTCCTAGAAGCAGGAAAATTGTATATCGACCTCCAAAAAGTCGCAGTGTACGACCAATCCCCTCTGGTCCAGTGTGCTAAATGCCTAGGTTTTGGGCACACGAAAGCTGTTTGCGGGGAAAAAACTGCGACATGTAGTTATTGCGCGGACAAAACTCATGAATGGGAAAAATGCCCGCGTAGAAAACAAAACGAGGAACCGAAATGCAAGAACTGCTGGGAGAACGGGATCAAAACTGAGGCCAACCACGAGGCCTTTAGCAACAAATGCAAGGTGAGGCAGAAATGGGATGAAATAGCCCGATCGCGCATTGCCTATTGCTAAGGGCAACGACATGGAAACCGGCGACGCTCCCACAGAAGTGGACACAAAAACGATTCTGATGATTCAAGCGAATCTCCAGAGATCCAAAGTAGCGACTGCAGAGTTACTCCAGCTGGCGACAGAGAAAGGGATATCGATAGCTTTGGTTCAGGAACCCTATGTAGGAAACCAAGGCATCCTAAAACAAAATCCCGGCACTAAAGTAATACAGTGCACTGTCGGCCGCCAGAAGCCAGTGAAAGCGGCGATAATTGTTTTCGGAGACAAAGTAGAGGTTTTACATGACCCACAACTAGTCACGGAAACCGAATCGGCCGTCCTATTAAAAATAGGCAGAATGAAGCTGGGTATCATCTCGATCTACTTCGAAGGAGACGAGGACATCGAGCCATATATCATCAGAACGAAAAAGGCTTGCAAAAATCTGGGAACAGAAAATCTGATCATAGCTGGCGACATAAATGCGTGGAGCCACTGGTGGGGAAGCCAGAGAGAAGACAGGAGGGGCCAAGCTTACAGAGATTTCTTGGACGAAATGGGCTTCCACATCCTCAACACAGGAAGCACTCCCACCTTCGAGACCTATAGGGGCGATAGAATCTGCAGTAGTATAGTAGACGTGACCGCATGCAGTTCACCCCTAATAGGTAGAGTCGAGAATTGGAGAGTGGACAGAACGGCAACAACATCGGACCACAACGCGATCGTGTTCAACCTGCGTCTAAGCGGGCCCATAAAACCCATGGAGCCGATAACCACGCGCAGATACAACACGAACAAAGCAGACTGGACTGAATTCTGTCTACAGCTCAGAAATACTCTTCAGAAGTACGGGATTGCCGAAAAGGTCGAACGAACGAAGAGACCTGAGGATTTGGAAGCGAACAGCAGAGAATACATAGCTGCTATCCAGGAAGTCTGTGAAGAAATATTTCCGAAGATAGGACAGAGGAAAACAAAGCGAATCCCCTGGTGGACAGCGGAACTAAGCGCTCTAAAAAGACGTCTTGCGCAAAAGAGGAGAATCCGCAACGCAGCCCCCACGAGAAAAAAGGCCGTAATCGAAGATTACCTTACGGCCAAGACGATATACACTCAGAAAGCCGAAATAGCACAGACAGAAAGCTGGAAAGAGTACTGCACGACCCAGGACAAGGAAAGCATGTGGGACAAAGTATACAGAGTAATAAGGAATAAAAAAGGTAGACTGCCAGACACATTGCTGAGAAACTCTGAGGGCAAAACACTGAGCCCACACGAATCGGCAAAACTTCTCGCGAACACATTTTACCCCGACGACTCTGTATCGACGGATATGCCATTCCACATCCGAACGAGAGAAAGGATAGAAGACAAACCTGTAGAAGACCTAAGACTGTCGGAAGATGATCCACCGTTCACGAGGGTGGAACTAAAGGCAGTCCTGAGAGAGTTAAATCCGAAAAAGGCTCCGGGACCAGACGGCCTGACGGCAGATATCTGCATAGCGGCGATAGAGAGCGAGATGGAAGTATTTCTAGCGATAGCCAATAAATGCCTGGAATTGGCTTACTTCCCCACGCACTGGAAGACCGCACATGTCGTCATAATACCGAAACCTGGAAAGAGGATTACACCCTCCCTAAATCCTACAGGCCGATAGGTCTACTACCGATCCCGGAAAGATAGTGGAAAAATTAATGATAGGCCGAATCCAATGGCACATGCTTCCTTCACTCAGTCCTAAGCAATACGGGTTCATGCCACAGCGAAGCACGGAAGATGCCCTCTACGACCTCGTTAATCATGTCAAAAGGAGATAGAAAGCAAAAAGCGGTACTCCTTATTTCACTTGATATAGAGGGCGCCTTCGACAACGCATGGTGGCCAGCACTAAAACACAGCTCATCGACAAAAATGCCCGGGTAATCTATACCAAATGGCATGTTCGTACCTCACAGAGCGGAAAATAACGGTCAATTACGCAAGAGAAACGGTCACAAAATCCACAAACAAAGGTTGTGTCCAAGGATCCATATGTGGACCGACCTTCTGGAATATAATCATCGACTCGCTTCTTCAAAGACTGACCGACGCAAAGGTACACTGTCAGGCATTTGCCGACGATGTAGTCCTCGCTTTCTCGAGTGAATCGAGCTCCACAATAGAAAACGCCGCCAACGAAGCTATGAAAATCGTCACAAAATGGGGTTCCGAAAATAAGCTGAATTTCGCACCACAAAACACAAGCTATGGTGCTAACGAAAAGCTGAAATTTCAAAACCCCACCATACAGATGGCGGGCTCCCAAATCAACCTAGTCGAAGAGATAAAGGTGCTCGGCCTAATAATAGACACGAGGCTAAACTTCCGGTCACATGTAGCGGCAGTCTGTAAAAAGTCTATCGAAATCTACAAGCGACTAGCCTGCAGCGCAAAAGTAACATGGGGTCTGAACAGCGAAATAATAAGGATCATATACACAGCAGTGATCGAACCCATCATGATGTACGCATCGAACACATGGGCTCCGGCGACCGAGTTAGAAATGATCAGATCGGCTCTAAGCTCGCTTCAAAGAGGTTTTGCCATCAAGATCTGTAGAGCCTACAGAACGGTCTCACTCACCTCAGCTATGATCCTTGCAGGCTTACTTCCACTGGACCTCAGAATACGGGAAGCGGAGGCGCTGTACAAAGCAAAAAAAGGATTATCGATGGACTATCTTCCACCAGGAAAAGAGCTAGAAAAGGACATTGCAAACACTGAGAGGCCACACCCCGCAAAAGCAATGTCCATAGAATACGAGCTCGTAGACGAATCGGATCCCGATCCCCTTGGAAAAATTGCCGGTCCGCAAATCTACACGGACGGCAGCAAAATTAACGGAAGGGTCGGAGCAGCGATCACCTGGTGGACGAACGATACAGAATCGGAATACCAAACTCTCAGTCTACATCCTTCATGCTCAGTATATCAAGCGGAAATGTACGCCCTGTATAGAGCAGTCGCAATGGTTAAAGCCAGTCGAGAGAAAGTGGTGAACATTTTGAGTGACTCTAGATCATCACTGGAACTCCTGAGCAACCCGAGAACGGGACATCCATTAGCACACGCAATAAGGGAAAGTACAAGAAACGCTAACGCTGAAGGAAAAGAAATCCGTTTCTACTGGCTGAGAGCACACGTGGGCATAAAGGGCAACGAAAGAGCAGATGAACTGGCAAAAATCGCTGCCCAAAAGGCTGATGCCGACTACGATTACGAGAAAATTCCCCTATCCTGGATAAAAAACAAGATAAGGGAGGAGACGATTCTGAAATGGCAAACACGATACGACTCCTCCCAGACCGGTGCAATAACGAAAACATTCTTTCCTGACGCAAAGAAAGCATACGCAACGATCAGGAAATTGAAGCCAACACCGGTCCAGACACAAATATTCACAGGACACACAGGAATAGCGGAGTACCTGCACAGATTCAAACTCTTACAGAGCCCGAGTTGCGAGTGCGACGCCGATAAAATCGAATCAGTATGGCACATAATCCTTGAATGCCCCAGGTATGAAGTTGCACGCTACGATCTCGAACACAAAATCGAGACAAAGCTGGAAAAACGAAAAATGCACGAAATAATGGAGAACCCCGAAAAAAGAGTGGAATTCTTGTCATTCGCAGAGAAAGCCTTCCGGGAAGCCACATCCAGACATAGATCCATGAACCGAAAGCGCAATGAAGAAACACCTCCAACTGCGCCGACTTCAGCCCCAACACAAAAACCCCAAGAGAATCCCGAAAACGAAGCTACAACACTGCGCACGACGACAACGGAAAGAATGTTACGTTGCGCAGAAACAGCAGGAAAGCCTGGGATACGAACAAGGGGAGTGGCACTGTTCATGGACGAAAACACGGAAAGGCTAGGAATAGGCTTTGGAAGCCCATGGGGAAAGAGCAGCGTTTCACTTTCGCCAGGACTTGCCAACCTCATAAACGGCAGTACCAGTAAAACCATCCTAAAAAAGGAAAACCTTTGATTCGCTAGAACAACTAGTAATCGAAGATGAATCCTGCAGAATGGTACGGACCAGAAACAAGATCGTCCTACTATTCACATGGACCGAGGACACACCGTTTATCCAGGCAAGTAAAGTATTACATAAACTAAGCGAAAGTGAACAGGCAACACCCCGAGTGATAAGCATAGACTCTATGTCAGTCGGCTACGAAAAAGGCAATGTCGAAGATTATCTCGGAAGCATAGCAGCCTCCGAGAAACACAAGATCGTAATGTATGAAGATCGAGGAGAAAATCTCAGTTTTCTTCACAAATACGATCCGGCATGCTCAACGACACCGATTGACAGCTGGGGACATCCTGTCAAGGACCCAGAAGAAATGAGCGGCTCGGAGCGTCTCCGAAAGCAAATCCAAGCTGAAAAGGAGACAAAACACCGCGAAGCGAAAGAGCTAGCCCGCGAGCAACGCTCCGAGACCGGTAAAAAACTGGAAAACTTCTTTCGTGCATTTAATGCAGGAATAGCCACAAAACTTAAGGCATTCACCAGCAAAAAAGCGAGTGTTCGACAACAGAGGACAAGGAAAAGCCTCGACATCTAAAAAGATAACGAACGATTCACCAAAGTCTAGCCCGAAACCCACAAAGGCCGACCTAGGAGAAGTCAAACCTCCCGTCGTTATGCCTGTCGAGAATCCGAAAGACCACATGAGGAACGCCTTCCTCGAGTTCGCTGCACTAACAATAGCGATACAAGATGTCACCCAAACAATGTGTAAAAACATTCTGAACATATACAAGAAAGGGGACATCGAACAGCTAAAACGAAAACTCGAGGAAAACGAAGGCACCATATACAACAATAAGTCGTCCCAATACATACTCGGAGACGCAAGACAAAACATGGCAGCCTACAATGACACATGCGGACTCGTATATCTCGACGAACAGGCAACGAAAATCACAGGCAAGGCCAAATATAAAACTCCAGAAAACGATCCAATAGTGGTAATGACCAGAGACACAAAGGTAGCCTTGGAAGAAAGAATCCTGAGAACGATGAGAAAACTTTCAAAGGAAAACGACCAAGACTACTCGGAAACATTTACCGACTGGGAAACACCGAAAATTACATGGATCAACGGAGTACCTGGATGTGGGAAAACAACGTGGATCGTTCAAGAATTTGACAATAAAAGGGATTGCATAGTCACCGCGACCATTGAAGCAGCAGAAGACCTAAAGCGAAAACTGGCCAACAGAATAGGAGCCGAAGCAACGACCAGAGTGCGCACGATGGCTTCTATATTAGTGAACGGGTTCAAAGAACACACACACAACCGTCTCCTAATCGACGAGGCTATGATGAATCACTTTGGCGCAATAATAACGGCCGCTCTGCTGGCCAAGGCAAAGGAACTGCTGCTTATCGGCGACATAAATCAAATCCCTCACATAGACAGACACAATGTCTTTCCGATGAGCTATGAAAAGCCAAATGCTGTAGCAAAAGTCTCCCGAGAACTGCTACGATCCTACAGAAACCCCATGGATGTGGCATATGCCCTCAACGAAATTTATAGCGGCATATACTCCACACAGGAAGAGACCCGATCATTGACGATGGATGGTTACGACATAAACAAACTCTCCATATCACTACCTCAAACGCTCTACCTGGCCCACACACAAGCTGGAAAAACAGAGCTAAAAGCCATGGGATGCGGACAAGGTAAAGAATCGAGAGTGTTAACTATCCATGAAGCGCAGGGTCTAGCCTCAAAAAATGTGGTAATAGTAAGAACAGCGTCGAAGAAAGCAGAAATTTACAACAGCATTCAACACGCGGTCGTAGCGATCACGCGTCACACAGAAAATTATATTTACCTTACGGTAAATTGCAGTGACGCAATAGGAAGACTCATACAAAGGGCTAACAATGCTACATCGGAACGAATAATAGAGTACAACGCCAAGATGGCAATAAGATCCCGGGACATAAACTCGGTCAGAGAAATAACCAAACACCGAAGAAAGCCGGAACAGTACTGACCGGGTAAATAAAACACCGGATCGAAGCAAAGAAAGGCGTCAATTTAGAAACGAAGCGGACAAAAAAATGGCGTTCCACATACAATGACATCCCAATGCGCGGTGTCAGAGCGGACGGGTTGCCCGGCTCCCTCTAAAATGGTTGAGCTGGACAATGGCTGACCGTCCTGTCGTACTCGTGAACGGGTGCCGTGCAACAGGGACAAGGACCGCCATCACGAAGAAAACAGTGAAACAGTGTTTAAAACAATATACAAATAAAAATTTAATAAAGTGAAAGACATATAAATTGTGAGAGTGACAGATAAGTGGTTGTAGAACAGTACAGCAAACAAACTAACACACTGACAAATGAACAATGCCAGTAACAAAGGTGCGGAACATAAGAGTGTGCAGAATGTACTGTAAAACAAAAAAAAAAAAACCTAACCTAACCTAACCTGACCTGACCTAACCTAACCTTGTGTGAGGTGCCATCTGCGAGGCCACGCCCCCTTCGGACCGCCATACCTGGTGGTCTACTGAGACTCGCAGCCGGTACTGAGGGCATCCAGTGCCCCTTCGGAGCCCCCATCTTCAGTGCGGGGACACCTTCGGATGCACCGGGGAGCTGCTGCGGCGGACACAGCGACGGGCGGAACTGCGGTGACGTCATCGGACACTACAATCGGGTGATTCACCGAAGTCGGGAAGCCCCGGGGCCCCCCCTGCATCCATTGCGGGGACTCCGACATTGAAGAGGGCGGCTTTACATCGCTGGCAGGGGAGCTGGCGATTAAAGTTTGAATTTCCCGCCTACACCGACTTTGAGTGACGTCAGTGCAGTGGTGGCGACACTTACGGTTGCCGAAGAGGGCCGAGAAGTTGCGGAGATCCCCGAACAACTTGAATCGCTCAGAAAAAATTGAGCGATTTTCCGGGTTTGATCCGGCGACATCGGGGCCTACGAAGGCGACCTAAGCCGCGGAGCCACCGATGCATAGCGGTAGTGCGGCAAAATCTTGACTGCTTGGCGCATAAACGGCGCCACCCAGCGGGTCAACGCTGCACCGCGCAAGACGGACAACCTGAGAAACAGCTGCCGATGACGTAGGTCTAAGATTAGAAATATTTACTGATTAATTTATTTGGATAATATTATTTAAATTTAGTTGTGCAAATTATTATAAATAATTAAATAGAGTATACAATATTGTAAAATTATAAAAATCAATAATCCTGGTGCACTCCATCTGCTGGCTGTGTGGAGGACTGGGACGGGGATCGGATATATAGAGGGCGCTATTTTGGATATAAAAAGAGGGCGCACAGATCGACTTCGTAAGCTGGCAACACCAAACAGGGTTGTCAGTACACAGGGAAACCACCGTGCATATAGGGGGCGACACTGGTAGATATACTAGTGCTCGCTAAAGCCGCAATTGTCTCGGGGACGCCACTGGTTCGCAGATCGACTTGTCAAAATTATTCGGTGAATCCGCCGTGACATATAGGGGGCGACACTAGCATATAAGTGTTCGCCAAACCCGTGTTTTGTCCCGGGGGCGCCACCGAAGTTTAGATTAAATTTATTTTACTAGAGGGCGCCATTTTTCGAATAAATAAAATTATTTAGGATTGGACCGCCGCCACATATTGTAGCGAGGGCGCCACTTTACTTTCGGTAATTAAAATTTCCCTCACTAGGGGCGCCACTTTTTTGGACTTTAAAAATTTTGCCCCTTCAATAGATATTGATCTCCGTCCTGCGTCTTCAATAATTGTTGAACGGTGACCGGACCCTACCCCCCCCCTTCACCTTCCCCTCCCCTTTCATACACCCCCACCACCCCCCCGCCTCCAAACACCTGAACCCATATAAATTACACCCCCGACCCCCCCTCAACATAACTCGGTAACTGGGGGTCCTAGGGTACCCGAGTTTGGGCTCATTGGATTCGCCGGGAAAAAAGGAAACTTTTGGCTCCGGCAGATTCTTAAAAACCAAGCCCAAACAAAAGATAAACGGGAAAAACCCAAATTTGGAACCCCCTCTGGCTGTAATTTGATAACCGTAGGTGTTAGATCACTGAAACCGGTGTCGAGCGAAAGCTGAGGACCGGCTCCAGGTTTTGGCCCCTCCACAATCTGAGAAATCCTCTCCCTTTCAAGTAGAAAAGAGCCCAGAGATGGAAGACAGGAGGAGGATGCCGGCGAAACCCTCTGCCGCCAAACCTCAACAGAGAAAGAAACCGTCTCCAAAATCTCTTCCCCCTGTAAGGAAAGAGACGGCAACAAGACCGTCTCTCCAAGAAATAGTAGCGGGGGGATCGAAGGAAGAGGCGGTGATGAGACTGATGGCGGAGATAACGTCAAGCGAAGAGGATGCGAGTCGGCGAAAGAGCCGGGATTCAGATCTCCTCATCAAAAAGATCCTTCAGGATGAGAAAAGAGCACTGGCAGCTGGTTCCTCAGGGGAATCATCGTTGTCCTCGGTTGATACATACTCCAGGAGGACTGCCCGCAAGAAAATGGTATCCGTCGAGGTCCACACACCTAAAGGGATGAGGACCTCCGCCGAGACGGAGAGCGGTGCTTTTGTTTCCCTACAAGCCGTAGGCGAATTTGCGGGGCAGCTCAGCCTCTGTGAAGAAATAGAGCACCCGCCTACGCCTGCGCCTGAAACTGCTGCCATACAGGATAAGGACTTGACCCAAGTCTCAATAAAAGATGACCGCCCAAATGAAACTGAGCCCTCCATAAGCAGGACGGCCTCTATTGTTAACAAGTTGGCATTAGAGGCAAAGGCTGAGTTGGAAAGGCTCACGAACATCAACAAAAATGTTAAAGAAGCGGTTATCAGCAAATTATGTGCCATTGGCGAGCTGGCCCTCCGATTAGAGGAGTCTCGCTCTGGCTATGCGGCGGGGCTGGAGCGAGAAAAAGCCAGCAAGGCCCGGGAGATTGCCGCTCTAGAAAGCCAACATAGGCAGAAAACAGAGCGGCAACTGAAACAATGCCTGGACCTGGCCGCCAAAATGGACATGGTTGAGAGTGAAGTTAAGGCCACCCGGAACATCCTGGGATTTTACGACGTCCCGGAGACACTGGAGCGGATCCGGAAGGCGGTGGAACAGCCCCAAAAAAGGACCTACTCGCAGGTGGCAGCAACAACACCGTCTGCACCTGCGAAAAAGACCCCACTTCCTCAGCGCGGGTCTGCACATACTATTATAGTAACATCTAAAGAAACGGCAGATACCGCAGATCACGTCATAGAAAAGATTAGACGAGCGGTTGACGCCAGAAAGATGAGAGTGTGTGTGGACCGGCTGAGGAAGACAAAGGACCAAAAGGTCGTGATAAGTTGTCCAACAAGAAAGGACATTAACAGAATGAGTGGACAACTTAAGGAAAAGGGGCTGAAGGTAACAGAAGCCACCCGGAAACTGCCCATGGTAGTAATAAGGGACGTCCTCAGAGAAAATACTGATGAGGATATTGTGAAGTCCTTAAAAAAACAGAACAAGCACGCCACCGCAGATCTCGACTGGGGCAGTATAGAAATAAGAGTCAGGTTCCGGAAAAGGGCTAGAAATGACCACGAGTGCCATCCGGTACTCGAGGTCTCGCCCGAACTATGGCGTCGACTTGTCGACGCGGGCTATGTTTATGTGGGGTTACAAAGACGCCCAGTATGGGACCAGTCCCCCCTCGTACAGTGTACGCAATGCTTAGGATTCGGCCACACCCGTAAGTATTGCACGGTAAAGGCCGAAATCTGCACGCACTGCGGGGGGGAGCACAGGTCCCAAATCTGTGAAAAGCGCCAAAAAGGTGAAGCCCCCAAATGTATAAACTGCACGCGCGACAAGCTAAATGACACCGCACATGGAGCATTCAGCTCGGAGTGCAGTGTCAGGAATAAATGGGACGCTATAGCCAGGGCCCGAGTGTCCTACACGCTACCTGCAGATGCTGCTCCGACACGGAAGACGGATAGTTTCTCCTTCACCCTGTAGTCCTGATCCCACATCCTTCACCGGAAACTAAGTAGGACGCGGCCTGAGTGCGCTGGATGAAAAAGTTTATAATAATCGTAAAAAGGACTGAAATTTTGTTTGACTGATAATTATGTAATAATAAAAGTGTCAAAGAACAGAAGAAATAGTTAATAGATAAATGTAATTAATGAATAGAAGAAATAATTAATAGAATAGTCAGATATCTTGAAAATTATGTTTATGTTATGGTGAGTTCCAGGTGAACTCGTATATAGTATAATAGTCGGTAACTTTCGAAAATGTATTAAATAAGAATAAGCAAAATTATGTAAAATAATAGAAATAAAATAAGAAATTAAATTAGACAATTAGATAACAAATAAAAATGTAATAAATAAACATAGAATTAAGAAAAATGAATAAATGGAATTGTAAACGACTATGAATTTAAGAAAAGTGTTAATGAACAAATGTAATATTTAATAGAAGGCATTTTGTAAGATTTCTGTAACATAATTAAATGAAATAAACACGAAATAAATAAATAAAGAACCCTAATCCTGTGGAGTAAAATAAAATAAGTTAACAGAGCGTAAGAGAGGCACGAATGCGAGATGTATGTACCTGACAAATAGTATAATAGTTAACAAGGTCTGTCTCCACCATGAGACAGGGTACCTAACCTAACAACCTAACCTAAAAAAATTAAAGTCACCATAAAAAATCGAATCAAAAAATTTCTGTGAATCGTGCAAAAATTTTAATGATGTGAAAAATTTACGATGAAAAATAGTGTTTTTGAAATATAAAGGTGCCCCGATCTCGCGAAAACGATCTGTGACCCCCGGGTTTCTTGGTGCCACTCGACGCGTCTTTACGAGCTGCACCGACGTGTCGAAAACCAGATTTTTCTCGCGGCCCATTTTGAAGAAAAACAAGAAAAACCCGAAAATACGTGGCCGCGAGGTCCTGGTTCGGGACGTCCGGGAACGGCGCGCCATATATCGGCAGAAGCGGGCGCTGACGACGAGTTCAACGCCGTATCCCGCTCATCCGTACGACTTCCGGTTCCGGGGCGCGCCTCGGAAAACCGGAAATTTGGTGAGCGGCGATCTCTTCCCGGGGAATATCTCGGAAACAAGGTCGACGACCCCCGGGTTTTTGGGCGTTGATCGAAGCGCCCCATCGAGAAGAACAGGCGTGACGAAGCCGAAAATTTTCTCGTGGCCCGTTCCGGAGGAAATCGGGAAAAACCCGAAACCACGTGGCCACGAGGTCCCGGTTCCCGGAGTCCCAGGACGACGCGCGACACGTCGGGTGATACGGGCGCCGAAGGTGAACCTAAAACTGTTTACCGCTCGCCTCTACGACTCGTGGTTCCCGCGCGCGGGTCCAAAAACCTAAATCGAGGTGAGTGGTGATAGGTACCCGGGTGGTTATTTCGGAAACGGGATCGGGGTTAAAAGTGAAATATAGATAAGTTTGTCCGCGCCCGTTGGCACTACGTGTGTGCCGTTTTCCCGAGCTCTCACGTGGCCCGTTCCCGAAAAAATTCGGGAAAACCGGAAACCGCGTGGCCACGAGGTTCCCGAAGGAGGGGACTTAGAGGGTCGGGAGACGGCTCAAATTAAGTGGCCGTCGGAGGCGAATCGGGCGGTGTTTTTGGTTTTAAAATTGAACCAGAAATAGGGATTTTATTGGTGTTAGAAGAATCCACAAAAAAAAAGGTTTTGTTAATTTTTAATCATTATTATTATCATTAATTTTTTTTTAATTAATTTTATTATATATCTGGATCCTGTGGATTTGATGTATAAAGTTTAGTGGACCGAAATTATCAAAGTCCATCAATCCATTAAATTTACCATTAATGGAATATGGTGCCGTAGGGCCTATACCGAACAATTGTTTTTAATGTGTTTTTAATTATTAATAAAATTTTATTTCTCCTTGTCCTTATATTAAATAGTAACTATTTTAATAATATCGCTAATTCCTTTTAATACTTAATTGTTAGTTACTGAATTTGTTGATATTTTGATTTTATTTTTTGTATATAAATTTATTGTCATTTTATTATTTTATTATTATTTTAAATTTAAGACTATGCTCTGTCTATAATTATCTTAATTTTATTACAAAATATATAGAAATAAGTTTAAATTGAATAATTAATTATAAATTGCTGCTTGATTATTAAATCTATATTGATACGGTATAGGGGTTTATTGGTGGACTGATGAAATATTGTGCATACCCTCTATTGTGAGTTCACGGATCTATATTAAGTAAAAAATTTTCTAATATTTTTGTTGTTTCGTGTTTTAAATATTGATTTGGAATACAAATTAAAAATTATAATATATTCTGTTCTAAAAATTATTTATACTTTATTTGATAATTATTATTGTCATATAAGATTATGCAAAGTTTTAATTAATATTTTAACATTGGATGTCGATTTTGTTATTTTGATAATTCTGGATTTTTATTCTATATTCTATGATTTGATTTCTCTAAATTATATGGCTTGTGGCTGATAGCGCTGGTGGGGATTTTATGTTTTTGTGTGGAATTTTGAAAATAGGTGAAAACTTTAATTGTTTATATTGTTTGAACTGTTTATGCCTGATTTTGGTCCAAAATTTAATTTGATTATTCTGGAAATCTATTATACTCTGTTTACATTTTGAATTAATTTATACTTAATTGGCCATAGATTTATTCTGGTCCCAATAAATATACTACTGGAATTTTGGTCCAATCTTAACTTCCGATTTAAAAATTTATTTTTTCTTTTATTTAAATTTACATTTATTTTATATTCAATTTTAATTATTTTATGTGTTACATTAGTCCAGTCTCAATCTCGGTTATTAATTAGATCACCCTCTGAAATTCCATTAGACTTTTATTTTACGATTTAAATTTAATTTACATTTTAATTGCTATAGATTACTAGTTTCTACCATAACTACACTATTTGAATGTTAGTCCAATTTTAATTATTAAAGTTTTGGAAAGGTTATATCTGTGTCACATTTCGGTTTTAATTTTATTTTAATTGGCTGAGGGTTCTATTAAGGCCGGGATTGCGTGTTGAGCTCTTAGCGGTCTGCCTCCGTATAGGACTGAAATACACGTCTGTCTGGGGCCCTAGTTAATACCGACTGGCAGTGCTACCGGGACAGGTATCAGCGAAATAACCGCGTAATCATATAGAATTAAACAATCCGCGTCGATTGAGGCCTGTCTCGAGGCGATCGGAGCACGGGAAGGCAGCAAAAAGTTCAAAAGGCCGTTATCTGAGCCGAGGGCTTAATTTCGTTGACCTGTTTAAAGTGCCAGATTGGTGCACGATCGCCTGGCCTGCTAGCGGGGAGGCCCCTAGAGCAGCTTTACTTGTCCTTAGGAGTTTTTTTTTTTTTCTTTCATAGTAAGGTTAAATATCTATATTTTATTCTGCTTTAGTGTTTTGGGTATTTATTATTATTAATTTTAACTTTAAATAGTTTTAAAGTAAGATTGAATATCTATTAATTTTAACTTCAATAAATTTTAAAGTAAGGTTGAATATCTACATTTCATTCTGCTTTAGTGTTTTGAGTGTTCATAATTGTTAACATTAACTTTAAAATAATTTTAAAGCTTTAAGTATTCATATTATTATTATATATATATATATATATATATATATATATATATATATATATATATATATATATATAGTAGTAGTAGGTGACATAGGGGGTATCCGACCTCCCTGCTTGCATATGAGGGTTCGCGGGTTCGCGTTCAGTTTCAAATTAGAATAGAAAAAAACATTCGAATCCGAGCTCGCGCATAACAATTGAGTAGAACTAGAGAGAAGTACAGAGAAAGGCGACGAGGGCTGATGCCCGACTTTACAAGTTTTATAGTAATAAAGAGTGAATTGTTATAATAAGTTGATAAGTAAAAGTATAGAGATAATAGAAGGAAAGTTTGAAGAACTGGTTAATAAACATATCGATCTAGAAGGAATATACTCTTTAATTTCGAACACTAGAATCTTTGGTCTTCTTAAGAGACCTACCTCTCGTCGAGTAGAATAAAAACAAAGAAAAGCTCTACAATATATATATATATATATATATTTTTTTTTTTTGTTCATCTGGGAGGCAGGCTGCGATAGCTGCGGCATATTGTTGATTTTTCTTTTCTTGTGTTGTGTTATATTTTAAGTTTTAGCAATTTTACATAATATATTTTAAATTTTACACTTTTACATTAGGCACTTTTTAACTTTATGCATTTTATCCCTTATTTTATTATTGATTATTATCTTGTGTATCTTATCTTTTGACAACGCCCCCGAAATCAAAAGTATTAGATTAGATTGTTGGAAATTCTCTGGTCCTGGAAATGTCGTCAAGGCGGGTCGCAAAAGGGGCGTCATCGTCCAAACCCGAGAAAGACAGTGTTGTCCCAGCAGTGACGAAAGGGGCGCAGAAACTGATGGTGGCGACAAAAAAGTTTGCGAAACAGCAAAAATCAGAGTTGACGCCGCCATCGGAGAAAGCGCCTCAAAAAACTCCGGACGGGGCGGGAACCTCGGCGGCCGCTACCGCGTCGGTCAAGACGAAGGCCGCAAGCGAGCGTGCATCGGCTCCCCTCACAATAAGTCCGCCAAAGTTGTTGGTAGAGGTGGAGCCGATGGACAAAATTGCGACGCTGGGCAAAGAGACCGACGCGGGAGTTTTTACAGCGATACAGGCCGTCGGGGATTTTGCTAGGCGGGCGAGCCTGAGGGAGGAGATTGGCCGCCCGTCGCTGTCCGGAGTGGGGGGACCGAGGCTGAGTGACCTGTCGGGGGGAATTCCGCGGTGCGAGTCCCGGAGGTCCACGCCTGTGGGTGCCCACCCGATAAACAGGGTGGCATCCGCGATAGGCAACCTTGCCGTGGGGGCGAAGAACGAGCTCGAAAGTCTCAAAAATATCAGCAAAGATGTTAAAGAATCTGTCATCTTGAAATTGCAAGACATTAGCGAGCTCGCTCTTCGCCTCGATGAGTCCCGCTCCAGATATGTGGTGAAGTTGGAGCGGGAAAAAGCGAGGAGGGCCGCGGAACTCGAGGCCGCGGAAAAGCGGTTCAACAAGATAAACCAGGAGAACCTCGACAGGTACTCAAAGATGGAGGAAAAAATGGAAAGACTCCTAGCCGAGGTCGCCTCCATTAGGGAAATGCTGGGGCAAATGCGCGTCCCGGAGGCGCTGGCGGAGATCCGCAAGGTTGTGGCGAGACCTGCGCCGCGTGTTATGAACTACGCCGAAGCGGCGGCGAAACCCAAGACAGCGGCCTCCGCCGCGAAGACCCCTGGCCCCTCTACAAGACCTGGTACCGGACACACCCTCATCGTGGCTTCCAAATTTGGGAACCACACCGCGGAGCACGTTATTACGAAACTTCGCGGGGTGGTGGATGCCAGGGAGATGGGTGTGGCCGTGGACCGGATGAGAAAGGCCAGGGGACAAAAGGTGGTGTTGAGTTGCTCCTCTGTCGAAGATGCTAAAAAGATAGAGGAGCGGCTCAAGATACGCGGCGCCGACTTAAAGGTCGCCAAGCCAGAAATGCGGCTCCCCACAGTCATTATTCGGGACGTGCTTAGGGTCAACTCGGATGAGGACATTGTTAGGTCGTTGAGGACCCAAAATCGACACCTATCCGAGGGTCTCGATTGGGAAAAGGTCAGGGCCCGGGTATGCTACCGGAGACGGGCACGTAATGAACTTGAGTGCCACCCGGTGCTCGAGGTCAGCCCTGAACTGTATCATCGCCTGATAAAAGCCGGCTTTGTATACGTGGGGCTCCAAAGGCGCCCGGTATGGGACCAGTCCCCGTTGGTGCAGTGTTCGCGCTGTCTCGGATACGGACATGGCAAGCGTTTTTGCCAAGAAGTGTCCGAGAGGTGCGCGCACTGCGGCGGGGAGCACACTGGCGTAACATGCCGGGCCCGAAAGGATGGAGAGCCCCCAAAATGTGTAAATTGCACAAAGGCCGGCTGCGAGGACACCGCACATGGGGCATTCAGCTCAGAGTGCGGGGTCCGAGCAAAATGGGATGATATGGCTCGGTCGAAGGTGGCGTACTGCTAGCAGCAGGCGCCCTGGCTGCCGAAGACCGCACACATACGGCCGAGGGATCGTCGACCGGAGGATGCACTGACCGCGTATCTCTGCGGTTTATGCAGTCCAACTTGCAGCGAAGTAAATTAGCTACGACTGAGCTGCTCGTTGAGGCTGCAAGGCGAAAATTGCGGTAGCCATTGTTCAGGAACCCTACATTGGGAATATCGGCGAGCTGAGACGGTACCCGGGTGCAGAGTCGTCCAAAGACGGCTCCGCGGAGGGACCCGTCAAAGCCGCCATAATGGTCCTGAACAGCGACGTGGACGTCGAAGAGGATCAAACCCTCAACGGCGAAAACGTCGCAGCTGCCGTAATAAAGCCGGAAACTGCAGAATTGGCGTCGTGTCGGTGTATTTCGAGGGAGACATGCCCATCGGCCCGTACCTCGATCGCGTGCGATACGTCTGCTCAAAACTCGGGACCGACAAAATCATCCTGGGGGACGATGTCAACGCGTGGAGTGTATGGTGGGGCAGCGAACGCAATGATGCGCGCGGTGTCGATCTCTGCGACTTCCTCGATTCTGAGGGGCTGCACATCTTGAACGAGGGCAATACGCCCACGTTCGAGGTGTATAGGGGGGATCGTCTCCTCAAGAGCGTGGTGGATGTGACTGCGTGCAGCTCCGCTCTACTGGATAGAGCGGAGGGATGGCAGGTGGTCCGAGACGTAACATCCTCGGACCATAACGCGGTCACGTTCGCCGTGCGGGTGGAGGGACGATCCGGCCCTCGGCCTCTCTCTGGTACACGAGTCTACAATACGGCAAAGGCTCGATGGTCCGAGTTCGCAGCAGCCATGGATGCTGCTCTTAATGAACGGACTCTGACCACCGAGATGGTGAAATCTGTGGGCTCGTGCGACCAACTCGACGGGGTTGTTGAGACTTACACCGAATGCACCGACAAGCTTGCGACGCTGCCATTCCACGTAAAAGCTCGAACACGCGTAGACTGAAACACCCTGGTGGAGTCCCGAGTTAGAGGGGCTGAAACGAGATGCGCGCACAAAGAAGCGGCGCATCCGAAATGTGGCCCCCGGCAGGCGGGAGTACGTGGTCGGGGAGTATGTGCAGGCTAGGGAGGTTTACGAAAGGGCAGTGGCTGAGGCGCAGACCACGAGCTGGAAACGGTTTTGCTCTGCACAGGATGGAGAGAGCCTGTGGGACGGCATCTACAGGGTCATCAGGGAAACGGGAAAAAACCGGGACGATGTCCTATTAAAAACTGACTCGGGACAAGTAATAGGTCCGGACGAGTCAGCGACCCTCCTGGCGGAAACCTTCTTCCCTGATGACCGTGTCGATACTGATGATCCGTATCATACGGAAGTCAGAAGGCGAACCGACAGGAGTAGTCAACCACCCGAAGCTTCGGGGGATCTGCCCGGGGTGGACCCACCTTTTACCGGGGCTGAGATTAGGTTTGCTCTTAAAGCATTCCACCCTCGAAAGGCACCGGGCATTGATGGGTTCACCTCGGACATATGCCAGGCTGCCATTTTCCGGGATCTGGGATTGTTCCTAGCGATGGCCAATAAGTGCCTTGAGCTGGGATACTTTCCACGAGCCTGGAAGGTGGCGGCAATCAAGGTGATCCCGAAGCCGGGTAAGGAAGACTACGCCCGTCCGAAGTCTTACCGTCCTATAGGTCTGCTCCCTGTGCTGGGCAAAACAGTGGAAAGGATGCTGGTCGGGCGCCTCCAGTGGCACTTAATGCCAAAGCTTCAGGCGATGCAGTATGGCTTCACGCCGCAGCGCGGGACGGAGGACGCCCTTTATGATCTGATGACACATATCTATCAAGAGTTAAATCTCAAAAGATCATATTAATGGTGTCATTGGACATAGAGGGCGCCTTCGACAACGCGTGGTGGCCGGCGTTGGAGACCCAGCTGCGCGCCCTTGGCTGCCCGGTGAACCTCCATGGCCTGGTCCGAGGCTACCTTCGGGACCGGGAGGTAGTCGTCAAGTACGCTGGAGGGAGTGCAGGAAAGGGACTTCAAAGGGTTGTATAGAGTTCTATAGCCGGTCCAACCTTTGGAACCTGATCCTGGATTCCCTACTCCGAGAACTCGGGGAACTCGGCGTATACGTGCAGGCGTTCGCGGATGATGTGGTCCTCATGTTCTCCGGACAGTCGGCTTCGTCGATCGAGGAGGAGGCCAACCGCGCTAGCTCGCGTGCACTGCTGGGGAGTCAGAAATAAGCTGAAGTTCGCGCCATCGAAAACAAATTCGATGGTGTTGACCAAAAAGCTGAAATATGACGACCCAGTGGTGCACATGAATGGCGAGCGGATTAGCTCGGTTGGCGAAATACGCCTCTTCGGTCTGACCATAGACAAAAAGCTGACGTTCATTCCTCATGTCGCCAAGGCTTGTAAAAAGGCTACTAATATTTACAAGGGCTTAGCCCGAGCAGCCAAGGCGACGTGGGGTCTGAGTCCGGAAATCGTGAGGACCAAATACATTACCGTGATAGAACCTATCGTTCTATACGCTTCGTGCGCTTGGGCACCGGCGACGAGGAAGCTCGGCGTGCGAAAGATGCTCGACGCTGTCCAGCGCAGCGTTGCTCTGAAGGCATGCCGGGCTCACCGTACAGTGTCCCCTGCATTCCGCGCTCATCCTCGCGAGGCTGCTCCCTCTAGACATTAGAGTGAGGGAAGCGGCCTGGTTATACGAGGTTAAGCGCGGTAAAGATTTAGGGGACACTTTTGTCGACCGGGAGCTCGAGAGACCCGTGTATTTCGGCGATTTGCCTCACCCCGCGCACGTGCCTGAGATCGGGTACGAGAGCGTCGAGGACCTCGACCCCCAGACGGTGGACCGTTTCGCCGTCGTCGGGCCGCGCATTTTCACCGACGGTAGCCGTATTGAAGGCAAAGTCGGAGCGGCCCTGACGGAGTGGCGGGACGGAAGGGAGACTTGGTACTCGACGCTACGACTCGATCCCTTCTGCACGGTCTTTCAGGTGGAGATGGTCACGCTGCAAAGGGCTATACGGAGGGTGAAGAATAGTAAAGACGCGCTGGTCAACATTTTCAGTGACTCCAGGTCCTCCCTGGAGGTATTGGCCGGCCCGAAGACCTATCACCCTCTGGCCCATGAAGCTAGGCGCGACATCTCCGAGATCGTTGCGGAAGGCAGGGCTGTGCGCTTATTTTGGGTTAGAGCGCATGCCGGAATCGCGGGAAACGAGCGTGCGGACGAGCTCGCCAGGCGCGCCGCCCTCACGAAGAAGACGGCAGTGTGGACTATGACAGGTTTCCGCTGTCGTACGCGAAAAGGGTGATTAGGGCGGCGAGCCTGGAAGAGTGGCAGGAACGATACGCCGAGGGAGGCACAGGTGATATCACCAAATGCTTCTTTCCCCGAGTGGAACAAGCGTACCGGGTCCTCCGAAAAACAGAAATGACGTCCCACTTGGCGCAAACCCTTACGGGACATGGCGGGTTCTCACAGTACCTACATAGGTTCAAACTGAAGGACTCGCCATACTGCGCCTGTGATCCCGCTAAAATCCAGGACGTGCTGCACGTTCTTGAGGAATGTCCAATGTTTCTGCGGGAGCGTGTGGCACTGGAAACGGAGATTGGCGTCATTGTCGGGAGGGGGGGGGAGTTTCCAACAATAGTTTGCGACGACCAAAAGAGAGCAAAGTTTTTGGACTTTTGTTGCAAGTTAACGGAAAAAACCTCAAAATTGAATAGAGATTGATAACGAAGGAAGATATAATGTACGGATAGGTGACAAAGAAAAGTTAACATAATTAAATATAAAGTGGAAAATAGGGATGATAGGGAAAACTTAATGTAATAAATATTAAAGTAGACTAAGATAAATGTGATGTATATACAATGTAATAAATATTAAAGTAGATTAAGATAAATGTGATGTATATACAATGTAATAGATATAAGTGAGAGGGTTATAAAAAAAAAAACAAAGAGGGAACAAAACAAGCAAAAAAAAGAACAGAAAATGAAATGAAAAGAGCTAAGAAAAAAAAACAAAATAACTGTTAAGAGAAACTTTATTTACTCTCCCCTATCACCCCTAAAATGTAAGAAATGGAAATTAGTGCGAGGAATGAACCTGAGAATAGGTATACAAGGGCCGTGGTCGCCATGCCACGGGGGCGGCATTATAAAAAATAAAAAAAAAAAAACCTAACCTAACCCCCCCTCGAGTGCCATCCGGTCCCCGAGGTGTCGCCCGCGCTATACACGCGTCTTATAAAGGCCGGCTTTGTGTATGTGGGGTTGCAGCGGCGACCGGTATGGGACCAGTCGCCTCTAGTGCAGTGCTCGCGCTGTCTCGGTTTCAGCCATAGCAAGAAATACTGCCGAGAACTGAATGACAAGTGTGCGCACTGTGGAGACGACCACACAGGTCCCCTGTGTCCAGGCCGCAAAGCTGCTCAACCCCCCAAAGTGCATCAATTGCACGAGAGCCGGCTGCGAGGACGTCGCTCATTCGGCATTTAGCCAGGAATGCGGCGTCCGCGCCAAATGGGACGCTATAGCGCGGACAAAGGTTGCGTATTGTTAGCGGCGGGCGCCTCGGCTGCCCAAAACCGCACTCACATGGCCGACGGCTTGTCGACGAAAAGTGAGGCTGACCACGCATCCCTGCGGCTCATTCAATCCAACCTGCAGCGGAGCAAGCTCGCTACGGCGGAGCTGCTGGTTGGAGCGAGCAGGCGCAAGATTGCAGTGGCACTAGTCCAGGAGCCCTACGTGGGCAACACTGACGAGCTGAAGCGGTACTCCGGCTGTAGGGTCATCCAACGGGTGGCCCCGCGTGCCGGACCCGTAAATGCCGCCATCCTAATCCTGGACAGTGACGTGGACGTCGAGGAAGATCAAACACTCATCGACGAAAACGTCACTGCTGCTGTAGTCACGGCCGGGAGCTGCAGAATTGGCGTTGTGTCGGTCTACTTCGAGTGCGACAAGCCGATCGGCCCATACCTCGACCGCGTGAAGTGGGTCTGCTCGAAGCTCGGGACGAACAAAATCATCCTGGGGGGCGACGTCAACGCATGGAGCGTGTGGTGGGGCAGTGAGCGCGACGACGCGAGGGGAACAGAGCTCTGCGACTTCCTCGACGTGGAGGGGCTACATGTACTCAACGAAGGGAATATCGCTACGTTCGAAGTATACAGGGGGGACCGTCTCTTCCAAAGTACGGTGGACGTGACTGCGTGCAGCTCCGCTCTACTGGATAGAGCGGAGGAATGGCAAGTGGGCCGAGGGGTAACATCTTCGGACCATAACGCAGTCACGTTCAACATACGCACCGGGGGGTGGTCCGAACCTGGGCCCTTCCTTGGTACACGAATCTACAACACAGCGAAGGCTCGGTGGTCGGAGTTCCTAACAGCGTTTGATAACGCGAAGGAGGAAAGGGCTCTGACTGCCGGGATGGTGGAGGTTGTGGACTCGTGCGACCGACTCGACGAGGTCGTAGATCTGTACACCGAATGCGTCCAGCACGCGTGCGACACTGCCATACCGCGAAAGCGCTCGATGCGAAGACTGAAGCTCCCTTGGTGGAGTCCCGAACTAGAGGGCCTGAAAAAGGATGCGAACACGAAAAAACGGCGTATCCGAAACGCAGCCCCTAGCAGACGCCGGTATGTGGTCGAGGAATATGTGAGAGCCAAGGAGATTTACGAACGGGCAGCAGCGGATGCCCAGACGACGAGCTGGAAGCGGTTTTGCACCGCCCAGGACAGGGAGAGCATATGGGATGGTATCTACAGGGTCATCAGGAACACTGGGAGAAACCGGGAGGATGATTTACTTTTTAACGACTCGGGGCAGACATGCAGCCCGAACGAGTCTGCCGTTCTCCTGGCGAATACCTTTTTTCCTGATGACCATGTCGACACGGACGATCCGTATCATACGGAACTAAGAAGACGAACCGATGGGAGTGTCTACCGGCCGGAGGCTTCTGATATCTTGTCCGGGATGGACCCGCCTTTCACTGGGGCTGAAGTGAAAATGGCCTTTAAAGCATTCAATCCCAAAAAAAAAACCCCTGGGATTGACGGGTTCACTTCGGATATATGTCAGACTGCCATCTTGCGGGACTTGGGATTGTTCCTAGCTATGGCGAACAAATGTTTGCAGCTGGGATACTTTCCCCGGGCCTGGAAGGTGGCGACCATAAAGGTGATACCGAAGCCAGGTAAGGACGACTACTCCCGTCCAAAGTCTTACCGTCCCATAGGCCTTCTCCCCGTAATGGGAAAAACCGTGGAAAGGATGCTCGTCTGGCGCATCCAATGGCATATAATGCCGAAGCTGCAGACGCGGCAGTATGGTTTCATGCCACAGCGCGGGACGGAGGACTCCCTGTATGATCTAATGACACACATCCATAATGAGTTAAATCTCAAAAGGATTATCGTGATGGTGTCATTGGACATCGAGGGGGCCTTCGACAACGCGTGGTGGCCGGCTATAAGAAACCAACTGCTCGTCCACAAATGCCCGGTAAACCTCTACGGCATGGTGATGGGTTACCTGAGAGACCGGGAGGTGGTGGTTCGATACGCCGGAGGGGAGTCCAGGAGGATGGTGGTGCTCACCAAAAAACTGAAATTCGACGTCCCGGTCATTCGCATGGGCAATACAGAAATTGCCCTGGTTGACGAGATCCGCCTCTTAGGTCTTACAATAGACAAGGGGCTGACTTTCACGCCCCAGGTAGACAAGGCGTGCAAAAGGGCTGCCAACATCTATAAAGGCATAGCCAGGGCGGCCAAGGCTACTTGGGGGTTGAGTCCGGAGATAGTTAGGACGATATACGTCGCCGCGATAGAGCCGATAGTCATGTACGCTTCGTGCGCTTGGACCCCGGCGACCAAAAAGCTCGGCGTGCGGAAAATGCTGGACGCACTACAGCGCAGTGTAGCATTGAAAGCATGCCGGGCTTACAGAACGGTCTCCCTTCATTCCGCGCTGATCCTCGCGAGGCTGCTCCCTCTAGACATACGAGTGAGGGAAGCAGCCAGACTATATGAGGTGAAGCGCGGAAGTGAATTGGGGAACGTCTGTGCCGACCGGGAGCTCGAGAGGCCCGAGGACTTCTGCGAAATACCGCATCCCGCGCACACTCCCGAATTCTGGTTCGAGAGCGTTGACGACCTGGATCCATCAACAGTCGACCGGCTCGCCATTGTCGGGCCGCACATATATACCGACGGCAGTAAGATCGAAGGTAAAGTAGGTGCGGCCTTGATAGAGTGGCGGGACGAAGTGGAATCCGGGAACTCCGCAGTCCGGCTCGAATCCTTCTGCACGGTATTCCAGGCAGAGATGTTCGCGCTGCACAGGGCGATAAAGAGGGTCAAGAAAGGCAAGGATCGGCTGGTCAACATCTTCAGCGACTCAAAGTCGTCACTGCAGATGTTGACCGCCCCCAAAACCTACAACCCTCTGGCCCATGCAGCGCGCCAAGACATCAGGGATATCGTTGCGGAAGGCAGGGAAATGCGCCTATTCTGGGTGCGGGCACACGCGGGAACCGCGGGCAACGAGCGTGCTGACGAGCTCGCCAGGAACGCCGCCCTCAAAAGGAAAACGGCAGCGGATTACGATCGCTTTCCGCTGTCGTACGCCAAAAAGGTGATCAGGGCGGCGAGCCTGGACGAGTGGCAGCAGCGTTACACCGAGGGAGGCACTGGTGAAATAACCAAGTGCTTCTTTCCCCGAGTGGAAGGGGCGTATAGGGTCCTCTCGCGATTCACGATCACGCCCCTGATAGCGCAAACCCTAACGGGACACGGCGGATTCGCTCAGTACCTGAATAGGATTAAGCTGAAGGATTCGCCGTACTGCGCGTGCGCCCCCTATAAGGTCCAGGATGTACTGCACGTTCTCGAAGAATGTCCAATCTTCGGTAGAGAGCGTGCAAAGACCGAAGCGGGCACCGGCGTCATAGTTGCGAGGCATGGTTTTCCGGTTCTCCTTGACGATCAAAAGAATAGAGAAATATTTTTGAAGTTCTGCGAGCGATCACGCGACAATGTAATGAATGGCTCAAGACACATGGTAAATAAATGAGTAAAGCAAATTAAATACCTCAACGAAATGTTGACGAAATAAAAATAAACAGCCCATGGTTGGCGGGAAATCAAATAAATCAATATTGTGCTGAATATAACATATTAATATGAAATGTCAGTTTCTGTACATGATTGAAATGAATGTATAATGTGTAATCTATACAATAAGTAACATAAACATAAATTAATAATAAATCGCATGCAAACGAACAGTGACTAAAGAAATGTGTAAATATAGAGATAAATATGTATAGACTAACACTGGTAACTGGTAACTGGTAACACTGGCAAAAAAAAAAAGGAAAAAGAAAGAATAAAGAAATATTAGCACAATTATTCAAAGTTCCTTTGCCAACCAGTATGAAAGAGGCTGAATACTTGCGGATGTAAAAATCTGAAAATGGCATAAAAGGGCTGTCACCAAATACGTGACAGGGAATGATGTTTAAAAAAAAACCTAACCTAACCAGTTACAAGCCAACCGCCGCTCGAAACGCACGAAAAACGCGCGCTCCGCACAAGTAAAATCGGATAAATTGCCGTAAGTGTTGGATTGCAGTGGTGAATGTGTCAGTGGATACGGGACGACGAGCCCTGCACGAAAGTTTTTAAAATTTTAAAATCGGACTGTTAGAAAAAATTTTATAGTAAAAAGTGTTTTTCTAAAAGTGAAAGTGTCGCTATCTCCGAAAAGCGATCGACGACCCCCCTTTTTTAAGGCGTCGTTTGGAGTGCCTCACGGATAGGTGCCTGCCTGCCGACTTCGGGATTTTTCTCGTGGCCCGTTCCTGAGACATCGGGAAAAGTATCAAAACCACGTGGCCACAAGGTCCCAGTTCCCGAGGTCGCAGAACATCCTAGACAATCTCAATATCTGCGCCCCATGAGGACGAAGAGATTGCTGTGTCGGGCTGACCTCTACGACTTTTGGTTCAAGAAATATTACAAGAAAACCATTTTGAGGTTAGTCCCGACTTACTTTTGGGGGTCTCTCTCACGAGGGAGATCTTCGACACCTGGTTTTTGTTGGTGCGTTCAACGCGCGCCTATTGGAGGTACGACTGTGCGAATTCCCCGAATTTTCCCGTGGCCCTTTCCGGGAAAATCTCGGAAAAGCCAGAAACCACATGGCCACGAGGTCCTCGAAGGAGAGGACCTAGAAGTTCGGGGGGTACGCCAAATTAAGGCTCCGGCGAAGACGTGCTGAGTGGTGGTTTCAAAATATTTTTTGGACAAATAGAAATATTTTTATTTATATTTTAAAATTTTGATATTTACTTTCACCTTTAAGTGATATTAATTAGTTAAGATTTACAGGGATTGTGTCCTATAGCAATATTGTGAATTTTTAATTAAAAAAAAAAAATTTATTTTTAAATATTAAGTGCTGGAGTTTTGTTTGTGGGCTCCTAGGGTGTGGAGCCCCAGAAGCCACTTCACAAACTAACTGCAGAATTGGCGTCGTGTCGGTGATTTCGAGGGAGACATGCCCATCGGCCCGTACCTCGATCGCGTGCGATACGTCTGCTCAAAATTCGGTACCGACAAAATCATCCTGGCGGCGGCCGCCAGGGAGTCGGACGTAGGAGTGTTCACCGCCCTAGAGGCGGTGGGAGACTTTGCAAGACGGGCAAGTCTTAAAGACGAGATAGACCGCCCATCAATACCCGCGTCGGGGAGACCAACGCCAGCGGACCTGGTCCGGGAGTATTCCGCGGCCCGAACCACGAGACGTTTCACCTACCCGGCTGGACGCCCACCCTATGGTGAGGTTGGCGGCCGGCATCGAGACCCTTGCCATGAAGGCGAAGGACGATCTCGAGGGTCTGAAAAACATTAGCCCCGACGTCAAGGAGTCTGTGATCGGTAAACTAGCGGCGATCAACGAGCTCGCCCTTCACCTCGAGGAGTCCCGCTCGAGCTACATTGTAGAGCTAGAGCGGGAAAGAACAAAAAAGGCGAGGGAAACGGAGGCCGCGGAAAAACGCATAGCAAAGATTGCGATGGAAAACCTGGACAGGATCCTCAAAATTGAAAATAAATTAGATAAAATGGCAGGAGAGGTCTCCTCGACGAGAAATTTGCTGGGACACTTTGACGTTCCGGAAAAACTGGAGGCCATACAAAAACGTTGGAGGCGGGATCCGCCCCACGCGCACTCAACTACGCCGAAGCGTAGACGAAGCCGAAACCCTTGGCTGCCGCCCCAAAAGTATTCCTGGTCCTGAAATTCGGTCTGGAGCGGGACACACGCTCGGGATAATTTCCTCGCGCTACGAGAACCACACCGCGGAACAGGTCGTAACCAAATTGCGTGGTGTGGTTAATGCGAGGAAAATGGGCGTGGCAGTCGACCGACTCAGGAAGGCCAGGAACAAAAGGTCGTGGTGAGCTGCTCCTCAGCAGACGATGCGAAGAAGATTGAGGAGCGGCTCAAGATGCGCGAGGCGGACCTAAAGGTCTCCAAGCCAGAAAAGAGGTTACCGACAGTGGTCATCCGGGACGTTCTCAGGGTGAACACGGACGAGGACGTGGTGAAGTTGTTGAGGATCCAAAACAGGCACATCACCAAGTGTCTCGATTGGGACAAGGAGAGGGCAAAAGTGTGCTGCCGAAGGCGCGCACGAAATGACGTCGAGTGCCACCCGGTACTTGAGGTCACCCCCGCGTTATATAATGGACTCTTAAAAGCCGGCTACGTATAAGTGGGGCTCCAGAGGCGCCCGGTCTGGGACCAGTCCCCCCTAGTGCAGTGCTCGCGCTGCTTGGGCTTCGGACACGGCAAGCAGTACTGCAAGAACATGTCCTACAAATGTGCCCACTGCAGGGAGGACCACGTCGCTGCCAGTCCCGGAGCGTGGGCGAGCCACCACGATGTATTAACTGTGTGAAAGCCGGCTGTACGGATGCTGCACATGGAGCGTTTAGCTCGGAGTGCAGTATCCGTCACAAATGGGAAGAAACAGCTCGGGCAAAAGTGGCGTATTGCTAGCCACCGGCGCCCTGGACTCCTTAAACCGCACCTAAATGGCCGGGGGTGGAAAACACTGACCACGTATTCCTGCGGTTTATTCAGTCCAAATTGCAGCGAAGAATACTCGCTACATCTGAGCTGCTCGTTGAGGCTGAGAGGCGCAAAATCGCGGTAGCATTAGTCCAGGAGCCCTATATTGGGCATATTGCCGAGCTGCGACGGTACCCAGGATGACGAGTCGTCCAAAAGGCGACTCCGCGAAGGGGACCCGTCAAGGCCGCCATCATAATCCTGGACGACAGTGGCATGGACGTCGAGGAGGACCAGACCCTTATCGACTAAAATGTCACAGCTGCCGTGATAAAAGCCAGAAACTGCAGGATTGGCGTTGTGTCAGTGTACTTCGAAGGGGACAAGCCCATCGGAACGTACCTCGATCGCGTGCGTTATGCCTACTCAAAACTTGGAACAGACAAAATAATAACGTCAACGCTTGGAGCATGTGGTGGGGCAGTGAGCGCGATGATGCGCGCGGGGTGGATCTCTACGATTTCTTCGATGCTGAGGGGCTGCACATCTTGAACGAGAGCAATACGCCCACATTTGAGGTTTATAGGGGGACCGTCTTTTCAGGAGCGTGGTGGATGTGACCGCGTGCAGCTCCGCTCTACTGGATAGAACGGAGGAATGGCAGGTGGTTCGAGACTTAACATCCTCGGACCATAACGCGATCACGTTTGCAGTGCGAATGGGGAGACGGTCCGGTCGTCGGCCTCCTACTGGTACACAGGTCTACAACACTGCAAAGGCTCGACGGTCCGAGTTTGGAAGAGCCATGGATGCTACTTTAAGTGAACGAATCCTGACCGTCGAGATGGTGAAATCTGTGTACTCGTGCGACCAACTCGACGAGGTCATGGAGACCTACACCGAATGCATCCGACAAGTATGCGAAGCTGCTATCCCACCTAAAAACTCGGAGCGTAGACTGAAACTCCCCTGATGGAGTTCCGAGTTAGAGGGGTTGAAAAAGGATGCGCGTACCAAGAAGCGGCGCATCCGGAACGCAGCCCCAAGCAGACGGGAATACGTGGTCGAGGAATATGTTTAGGCCAAAGAGGTTTACGAAAGGGCAGCGTCAGAGGTGCAGACCGCGAACTAGAAGCGGTTTTGCTCAGCACAAGATGGGGAGAGCCTGTGGGACAGCATCTACAAGGTCATCAGGGAAATGGGGAAAAAACCGGGAGGATGTCCTACTTCAAACCGACTCGGGACAAGTACTATGTCTGAACGAGTCTAACAATAATTGTAACTTCATTAGATTATCGTAATAATTTGATTGACTTTTAAGTAGTCTAATACTTTTCATTTAATTTAATTTTAATTTTGATCATTGTTTATTAGTCATAGGTATGTGTCGAGTTAAATTTGAAGTGGGTAGGTACCTACCTATCTTTTTGCGTGGTAAGCACATAAATCGTACCTACATATTGATGAGTAGAAAAAGTAAGTTGATTATTAAATTGTAGAAGAATACGCAATTATTATTTTACTTTTTAGTGCATTTAATTTGTTTAGGAAGTTTTTTTTTTGTAGTTGGTTTTTTAAAGCTTTTGTTTATATTTTGATTTTTAGTGAATCTGAAGTACACTGATTTTTCTAAATATGAGCAGACCTACTAAACCTGCTGCTGATAAATAGCACCCTTACTGCAAGCTGATAAGGAGTTCCATTGATCATCATATTCGACTACAACTACTTGATCATAACGATGTTACCGGTAGGTGACTCAAATATCCGGATAATCTATTAAAGATTTCACCGAGTATCGTTAATTTGCTCCTAAACATTGAAGAGTTCTATTACTTTGTCATGGATCCCATAATCAGAACCTAACCAAACTTCGCATCGCAAATGCATCGCATTCTCATCAAACTGCCCTCGAAGTACAAACTTTCCAATAAAAAAAGAATCGTCCAAATCGGTTGACGTGATATTGAGTTATTCGTCCATTTGTCGCACACACATTTAATGCAAATTTAAGACTTAAATGGTTTTCTCATGGATGCCATTGTTAGAACTGGATTAAATTGAAATGGGACCACCAACTTTCAAAAAAAAAGGAATCATTAAAATCGGTTTACCCAGTCGAAAGTTCTAAGGTAACAAACATAAAAAAATACAGTCAAATTGAGAACCTCCTCATTTTTGAAGTCGGTTAAAAAGAAGCAGCGAAGAGAATTGCTTTGAGATTTCAACAGGCGACAACGTTTTCAACATAATGCTTTTGAGTAATTTGCACTGAACCGTAACTATAAAACACTGAAAATAATGTAGACATCCTTCCTTTTGCTCAGTACAAATTATCTCCCTAACAATTTTAATCAAATTGTCAAATTATAGAAGTGTTTATCAATCTCAAAAAACCAAAGGAGAAACCGTAAGCCAAATTGATTTTTAAAATATTTTTATTTCTTAGGTTATAGCATTTGATTAAGTCATAACATATTAAGAATTTACAGTATTTTAACATTACTCTTTTTTTTAATTACCACTACCTCGTAAGGCAGTTATCTCACAAGAAAAACGAGCAATAAATTTGTGTTGTAGGTAGTTCTTTTCAAACAAAATCGCATAGAAATACAATCATACAGCACACAATTACAATAAAGACGAACTTGTACGAAGTCGAGCTGGTTTAACCTCTAAATTTTCAAAGGTTGTGCCCTTTTTTGCAGTGTTAGCTTAATGAAGACTAAGTTTGTATGAGAGTAAATTTTGTAATCTACAGGAATCTTATTGAATACTCTAACCACTAGTATTTTTCCCTCTAAAATAATTTGTGCGAATTCCAGCAAAATCAGTTTAACTATATGGATTCTTAGTAATACTCACAGAGCCTTAACAAATCTACCGAATATCCTTCTATTGACTGTCAGTTTTGTTTAAACTAAATTTTGTTTAAATCACTTTAATTTGACGGTTTTCAGTAAACATCAGTTAAAAACAAAAAATTCTCACCTAATTTATTACTACAAGTTCAGTACTTTTTAAGCTACAATGACACAAGCGTACATATGTCCATACATACTTATACTGCTAAATTCAATACTCTTCCTTTACCACGCCGACGTAAAGACTTGAATAAAAATTGAACGATTTCATTACGTGCACACGTATTTTCATCTGTCGCACATTAGTAACATTGAACCTTTCATTGGATAATAAACTTAATATATTTGAGAATTTTTTTGTTGTTTAAGTTTTATTCAAATCATATCTGCATGGTGGTTTTAATACGTTAGATAATTTCTAAACATTTTAATGAATATTTTAGAAATAGAATATACAACAAAAAAAAACTTTTACCAAATTTATTATGCCTATATTATACAATGACAATCGCATAAGCATAAAATTACACTTTCTTAATTAGTTTCAAAATATTTATGATTATTAAGATTTCGAAAAAAATGTAAATAGGGCAAATAGAATAAACGTAGAACTGTATAAGAATTAAGGTTTAGGTGAGGACTCCTGAGTTTGTCTTGAAGGCTGTCGTTTGTGGACGTTGGGTTTCCGCAAGCGATGGTAGTTAGGCATCACTTTACTCAGCAAATCTAGCTGCAATAACTGAGACGGCTGTTTTTCAAGGGCTTCCCTAGTATGGTGTTCCGTACCCCAGATAACCGTATTATCAGCTAAATTCTGTGGTGCCGACAATCTGCATGATGCACCTAAAAGAAACAGACATATATACATAATCGACCTTCGATTGATAAAAGAACGTCAGAAACATGATATATCACCTACAAGGGCTGCTTTTCATGTATCCTGAACTGCTCACATACAGAACAATATTTAATAAGTAATTACAACATTTAAAAATGAAAGCTCTTGGCTGTAGAATACAGTTTGTTTCATGTAACTGTCAACTGTTTTACCATTGTGCCGTCATTTTAAAAAATGCGTCTTTATCACCATGGATTTAACTCGTGTAAATTTTCGTACAATGATTTAGTACCATTTTCGACGTGGGATAACTCAAAAACAGTGCATCGATCAACTCGTTTCAACTTTTGGGGATGAAACACTATCGAAAACGACTGTGCGTCACTGGTTTAGTGAGTTTAATCATGAGTGTTTATGTCCACGGACGAATTCAAAAAAAGTCACCCTAAATTATTTGTTGTACCACAAAATATTGATACTGTGCGGGAACTAATAATGCAAGATCTTCGTGTTACATATCGCGAGATAAAAGCGTCCCTGGGCATAAGTATGACGAGCATATATGACATTACACGAAAATTTGGTTGTAAAAAAAATTGTTCGCTTTGGATTTCGCACAACGTAAACATTGATCAAAAACAGGGTCGTTTCTATTGGTGTAAAAAAATGATTTGAAAATACAATCAAGGTGCATTAAAAACTATTTATAATTTCTATAAAAGTGATGGATCTTGGCTAAATGTGTATGACCCCAAAACTAAACAACAGTCAATGGTGTGGATGTTCCAAAATGAGCCGAACTCAATAAAAGTGATTCGTGCCAAAAGCGCTTTAAAGCAAATGGTTAACTGTTTTTTTTAACCGACTTCAAAAAAAGGAGGTTCTCAATTCGACTGAATTTTTTTGGACGTTACTTAATATCTCCGAGAGTTGTAAACAGGTTTTCAAAATTATTTTTTTATTCAAAAGGGTATACCCTCGAGATGATCCCATTGGTACCAAGTCACGATCTGATGATGGAATCCCAGGGAAATCGACGGCAACCCTCAAATAATATAGGCGTGTACAATGCGTTTTAAAAATTTTCTAAAAAAAACTATTAAACTATTTACGTCGGGTATTTATGATCTCATATTACGGAGCTGATAATGGAAGGTTTAACTCTATAACGATTACAAATGAAGAATAATTCTTTAAATATTATAGACTTGTTATACCTTAGCATAGAACAACTTTTGTCTCTATAACAATAATATTTATTAATTGTTATTGTTATAACAGTCGTAATATAATTAAAATTAAACACTTATAACGTAATGTAATTTCTACAATGGTAATTACAAAAAAATATATAATTTTAATGAGAGGGATGTACTTGATGGATTGACAGCAAATTACCAATATTTGGCTTGAGTTTTGTAAGGAATAACCGTAAATCCCCCCTTCCTGTGATATTTAATCAGCTCCTTTTTTTTGGTAATAAGTTTGTAACGGCACTAAAACTTTTTTCGACGAAATATAAAGAGGGAAATGTTATCAGAAGCTTTTGCACAATTCCCCACAATCCAGGATATTTTTCGGATATTTCGGCCTGCAGCCAAAATTTTTGATACCCTCCTTTAAATATCACTTTCAGCTCCTCATTAGTGCTAAGCTCGAGTAGCTTCTCTTGTAATATCACATTCTCCACTTCCGTTTCATCAAATGGATTTATGATCCATGGTGGTGAATATCTTCAAATCTGAATTTAAAATCATCATGCAGGGCAATCAAATGTTGAACGTATGTCTGAATATCTTCATCAAGGTATTCTACCTGCGACAAGTTTGAAAACTGTGAAAATTCGCGCCGACCAAATTTTTTCCTTCATAAATTTCAATTTACCAAGAAAATCTGAAATTACACTCTTTGTTTTTATTAAATTGAGGCTGTCCCTTATAATTGTAGGTTGAGGTCATTAAATTTTTTGAACAAATCTGTAAAATATGCGATGTCTGTTTTAAAATTGATCAAGTTTTTTTTTTTAAACCAGGATCTTTACTTTCCAAAAGCTCTAAAACTGAGTCAAAAAGTAAATAAAATCTTGATAAACATACACCTTTCGACAACCAGCGTACTTCGGTATTTAACAGCAATTGTTGGAAGTCTTCGTCATTTTCATCGCATTACTATTTATTCTGTTCACTACATTAATCACAAATTGAAGCGACTGGTGCAACCTATCACTCAAATTTTTGGCTACTAGATGTCGGTGGATAACACAGTGAATCGCAATTACCTCTGGTATAATTCTTTTAAGATGGCTTATAAACTTACGATATCGCTCGACCATGGCAGGAACTCCATCTGTTGTCACCGAAATAACGTTTGTGTCGATTTTTCTTCAAAAAAAAATAATCAAATCATTAAATATTGATTCACTTTTAGTGTCCGTCTTCAAAGTTTTAGCGAATAGTAGCTCTTCATGAATTTCTTCGTCCATAACAAATCGAACATATGCCAATAATAATGCTTCATTGCCAGGTAAAGTTGACTCGGCCAGTTGAATAGAAAAATGAGTTGTTCGTAGATAATCACACGAGAAACTTTCAACATCAGAGCTCATTTCATCGTCTTTATACAGTGTTATTACTCAAAGGAATTCATTTGAGTATGTCAAATAAAGATTTGTGCAGAACAGTTTTTAAAACTTCTTCAACAGCAGGTAAAATTAACTGGTCTCCAATGGTGTGCGATTTTCCAGATTTTGCTATAAGTAATGAGATATCGTAAGATTCCCGCAAGCCATCATCGTTGCTGTCAGAGAACATACAGAGAACATACTGTGCACGGTGGGTCTCTTTTCATATTTTTCCTCTAATGTTTGGAAATATTTCAAATCTTTACCTATATTATCAGGATGACACCTTCTTAGATGATCTTCCAGTTTTGATGATTTCATAGAGTCATTGCTCAAAACTTTGTTACATAAAAGGCAATCGTTTGTCTGCCTTTGATGGAAGAAAACCAAATTTTAAATATTCAACACTGTACTGACGACACTTCTTAGATTCGGCAATGTTTTGTATAAATTACCCACCTGTAAATAAATAAATAAAAACTTGTTTTAGTAATCTTAAGACGATTCGAACTTAACAGGATATAGTTATTTTAATATAATATGATTAATCAATTATTATAAATATTATGAAATAAACAAAGTTTCGGCTGCAAACTGTTTCTAATTAATAAAAGCAATAAATCGCTAAGATTCATAATAGAGTTTTATGAAAACGGCTGAACTTATTTTAATGTGATATAAAATTATTATTTTATTTATTATATTTTAATATATTTCTGTAAATTCTATAAAAACTTTTAAACAATATTTTGATATCAAAACTCCGCAATAATTAAATGAATTAGATAGGTAATAAAAATAAAGTAGGGACGATAAGTTCAATCTTTCTCGGCTTAAAACTGTACGCATATAACAAATAGGCAGGTAGGTACTTACTTTTCCGACACTGGCAATCATTAATATCGATTCACTTTACTTTTCTTTTTGGAAGTCTGGAAACAAATTCAGTCACTGGCCAACACTAATATTGATTCACTTTTCTTTATGAAATTCCAGAAACAAATGAGTAACGATTATCCTTGACATTCGTATTTATATTAGTAAAGAATCAAACACGTTCATGCAAGATTGCAAGCACATAAACCACAAGTATTAATTTGCACGTCTGAACAAGCGTTGCGGACGGGACGGCGGCCGGCGTGGCAACGACGTCTCGACGCGTTATACTGAATATGGAATATGCGAGTTTTTACAAGTAACAGTCGCTGAACTTCTTAAAATACTATCTGCCTAAATTGATAAGAGAAGTCAAATCAACATTTTAGTTCTTCACTATCGAAACCAATTTCATTTTCATGCACTCCCGCTTACGATTGTGGACCCCCATTTTATTATTCCGCCCAGTGTAGACCCCCGTCGAGCCTTCCGTGGACCCCTTGGGGTCCACCTGGACCACTTTGGGAAATACTGTTATAGATGGTCAATTTGAAAAGAGGATTAATTGTAAAGAAAAGAAATTATGGCAAGTTGTGTAACCTCAACATTTCTGGAAAAGCCTTCTCGTCATGGGGTCTATTTAATAACTTGTTTGCATCTAAGTCCGATAAAACAATGCTTTTTAGTGTTTTGATACAACTTAGAGCCTACATAGGTTTGTCCTTTTGCGAAATGTTTTTTTCCTACATTAACTGCCTTGTCAAGTGTTGTACCCTGCAACTTGTGAACAGTTACTGCCCAACTTAAAATAATTGGTAGCATTTTACGCTTGATATCAATATCTCTGTGCGTGAAAAGTTGTGGAAGCAACTTCTCCAATTGCTATACAATTATCGTGGTCTTTGATTTTAGCCACAATAATAGGATCGTAAAACTTCCAACTGATCACGATGGAGTGCTGGCCATTTAATTTTTTTTTAATATTCTCATTGCGCCATTTACCAGTCCATTGGAAACGGAAATGTTTCGCCTCAGCATCACTCGTGATTCGACGCCTAATTTTATGGTTGGTAAGAAGTTACCACAATTATTGACATGCTTAGGAATAACGTTGTCTAGTGACTTCCTACCATACGGTCAACTACAGCATTTATTGTGTAGACGTGATGAGGTTTAGCGATTTCAGCGGTCATTTTTTCATTATAACCGTCGACCTGTCTCACCCTAGGGATTTTTCCTAAGTCTATCTTCCTTTTTGTCTTTTGTCTCATTAAAGCAGATCGTTGAGGTGGTCTTACCATTATTAATTTTTACTAAAACTTCTTAATAAAAAAACCGATTTCAAAAAAAGCTGCAAAGAAATGTTTACGATTGAAAAACACAAAAAAAAAGATTTTATGAAAAAAAAAACACAAAACAGACCCTGTCTAAATAGCTATTTAAAACTACTTAAACACTAAAAGGATCAAATATTTTTTTCACACAAAATATTAAGCTACGCTTTATTGAATTTGTATTTATATTTAGAAAACATTAACATAACGCGGCTTACCGACTACCGCGACTACTTACACAAAATAATAATTTACAGGTCAAATATTATGTACTACGGTAAATTAGTATTTATAAATACCTATAGATATTTACAATTTTTACATAACACTTCCGACTGTTTACATGAAAGTATAAAAGTTAACACGTGTTTAAATATTTATAATAATCAGTTATTTTTCTAGTAAACATTTTTTTGCAGCTTTTTTGAAATCGGTTTTTTTTGTTAAAAAGTTGGATTTTAATAAATTCTATTCTTCGTTGCAATTAATCAATGTCGATTCAAGCCTCTTACAAATAATCAATATATTTAAATTGTGACATATCAAATACTTTAATTACAAAAGAACAACCCTTAGTATAGAAAAAGATATAGTGTAGGGATAGGAATGAAGCTCACCAACAGAAAAGCACGTGCGAAATTGTGCATGCAAAAAAGTTTCGTATACCTTGTAGTCCCATACTTAAATGCCCTAAATGATAAATATATGTGACTTAAAAAATCATGTAATTACTTTATTTTGGCTTTACGCGCGTCACGCCATTTAGGAACTAGTTTTTAGGAACTAGCTTGCCCAACGAATAAACGTGACAATTTACGCAATTCAACGCAAGCTGCGCTAGCCCCACCTGCGGCAGAAAGCATAATAGGTCGGTGTCTAAATTTTCATATTAATGTTGTTCATGTCGTCAACATGTAGACACAGTAATTGTGTCTGTGTGCGTGAAAATGTATACACGTGTATAGGTTTTGTACGTAGAACGTTTATCCCGCCCGTATCGTAATTACAAAGTTTTTTCATCATTTTGTTATAGTTGTTTTTCTTAGAGCAAGTTATTGACTTCTTTAAGTAATTATTTAATTAAAATATAGCTGTGCTGACGAAGTGCTGACTTTATTTACTATTTCCGAAAAATTAAGGGGTTTGAAACTTTCGTGGGACTGCACAGAACTAAATTTGATATCAACTATAATTTATTTTAAATACCCTTGCGACCAACCTAGAAAAAAAGCGGTATTGATAATAATGTTGAAAAGTATGACAAGCGCGTGCTTTACGAGATTATATACAATGTTTTGAAAAAGTGTCGTAGTCACTACAAAAATTAAAAGACTTAAAGTTCGTTAACCTACTTTTTAGGGTTCCGTACCTTTAAAGAAAAAAACGGAACCCTTATAGGATCACACTGTTGTCCGTCCGTCTGTTTGTCGATACCCTTTTCCTCAGGAGCGTATAGAGGTATCGAGCTAAAATTCATATCAAATACTCAGGTCTACTGTCCCTTGGAGCTGTGAAAAAATCAAACTTCTAAGCCAACGCATTAAAAAAATACAGGCATTTATGCCGCAAATTTTCGACACGCGCAAAGGAATCAAAATCTACAGGGTACTTCCCGTAAACTCAGAATCTTGAAATTTGATATGAAGCAACGTCTTATAGCAGATATAAAGGAAAAATTGCGAAAACCATAGATTTTTAGTTACATCATATAATAAAAATATTTTTTAATAATTGTAAACTTACTACACCTTTCCTCATGCACGCGTAAAGGTGTTAAATTGAAATTCATATCAAAAGCTCAGGTCTATAATACCTTCAACCTGTAACAAAATCAAACTTCTATGTCAACGCAATTAAAAGAAAAAGCGATTTAAGGCATATATTTTAAAACTCGCAACTAGCAAGGAAATCAAAACCTAAAGGGTACTTTCAGTCGACCTAGAATCTTGAAATTTGGCATGAAGCAACGTTTTTAGCCTACATAAAGGAAAAATTCCGAAAACCTTAAATTTTTATTTACATTACATAATATATATATTTTAATAATTATTAACTTATTGCCCTTTTCTTCATGAACCTGTAAAGGTATCAAGTTGAAATTCATATCAAATACTTAGGTCAATTACTTTAAAGCTGTAAAAAATAATTATAAACATAATTGTAGTTACCGCATTAACCGCGACTTGTCTCTATGTATGGGGAGGAAACATTGTATCGCGTATGTACGTCGCAATCTTAAGGATGCTGTGACAGATGGATCATGTAAAAGATATTATTTGAATAACCCAGGCACTGCAAACGGCCATTGTGAATGCTTGCATTCTAAAATGTTTGATGTCAGAATGATAACTGTATATAAGTCACCACAATGTCAAATTAATGTTGCAATACAATGCATAAATACAACAATATATGGCAGCAACCTCAATAGGTATACTCCATGTTCTCGTCTGATTGTTGTGGGAGACTTCAATATCGATTTTAGAATGAATCCCCAAATGGAATTCCCACATATTTTTCATCCATAAACATGTTTTCGTTAATAAACACTAGCACTACAAGAAGTAGTACAACTATAGATAACGTTTTTTCAAACTCCAATGTTCAATGTGGTACTATTCATACCTTTTTCAGTCACCATTCACAGATCTGGTTCAAATTTTATACTCAATTAGTATTTTTGAACCAGATTTCTAAATAGTGATTTAAAAACTTTCTAAATAAATAACTTTTACAAGACTGCTGCAAAGCTACTGCAGGTATTTCAGTTATATTACAGAATAAATGATATGTATTAATATAAAATAAAAGATTACTGAAACAATAAAGAGACCTCTGTTTCAAATTTACACTCCTCCAGCTTTCCACATTGTAATGTTATGGATTTCATTTTGCAATAAAAATACCATAACTATGACTCGATTATCGTGATGGATGAACTTTTACTCATATACCTACAGATTTGTACGGAACCCTCGGTACGCGAGTCCGACTTGCACTTAGCCAGTTTTTTTCCTATTGTATGATTTTTTAGGAGAATCTGTCAAACTATAAGAGTTAAGTAGGGTAGGTAGCCACCGTCGGTGGCCCAACGATCGAAATAATGCTACAACTTATAAGTTTTTAACTCTGTGTACCCTGCCTGAAATCTTAGTGCACGTGACTGCCACCAGAGCTGCATATCTAAAAGTCGCAGCTAACGTAAGAGCAGATCCGGTCAACCTGACATTGAGACGAATGATAGAACGCCGAAGATGCCTTGCCGAGATATACTTCGTTAACGGAACTAATTGATATGGCGCCAATAGAAAGTTGAAAAAATCCAATACGAGAAGAGACATTAAAACGCTACATCGTCGCGTGGAAATACATACCGCCCGGTGCACCGTTCATAGGGGATGCACGGAAATGGCTAGCGCGGTCAGTAGACTGCTCTCTACAATATATTTCGTGAGTAACACCCGCCCAAAGACACATTACATATTTTGCTATGCTATGTGAAGCAGACGATACGGTGAATAGCAGACCTCTATCTTACGTGTCTGTACAACCAGAAGACGACGAGAATTTTAGGCCTAATTATTTTCTATTAAGGTGATCTGGAAAAAGGAACACACGATGCCGATTTAGGTAATAAACGACACTGCTCGTCAATGGTTTCTGGAAGCCATGGTTGAAGAAGTACATACTCGACCTACAACATTGCCGTGAGCCCGCGCTAGGGAAAATAATCTACAGTAGATAATATCGTTCTTATAGCTAACTTTGCGCTACTCCGAAACACCTGGCCGCAAAGAACTATAGCAGCAAAGTGAATAATACCAGGGTCCCATGGAATAGTATGCGCAGATGTATAGGCCATTCAATGTAGAATTTATATCTACTTTTACTATTTACTGCCATTTTTGGTACCCATATAAACCTTAATAATGAAGTTTGTTTTTTTTAAACTACAATATACTTATAATTATGATTATGAACACTTCAATAAGTTAAAAAAAAATCTCCTATTAGGCATTGACAATGTATATTTATGCTCTACTCAAATTTCAAAAGTTAGTAAAATATAAGGAGTCTTACTTGGAACTCCCCAAACTCATAGCAATAAAATCTAAAAGGAACATTTGGTAATTTTGTTCTATTGTCTTTGCACATAAGCGCAACTGAAAAAAATCTTTCTAAATATCACATCTGTGTGCTTTGTTTGTTTATATTTAGGCTCACTGCTTAAAAAAAATATTATAAAACTTATTTTGACTTTTTATATAATTATAAACTCTATTTTACAACCTCAAAAATATACTTACAAATTGTGCTTTTCTAAATCAAAATATTAAAAATAAAGCCATCGCATCTCAAAATACTTCTTATGTCAAAAACTCACAAACTCGAAATACTTTTTGAATTGAAAACTCATTAATCTGAATTTTTTGGCATTTCCCTTGAAACCCTAGGTATTGAGATTCCATATATCTAACTCTATATACCTAAACATAAACTAACATTGATATAACAAAGTTACATACATATATACATTATAAGTAAATCGAATTGACAAATATTTTGAATTTCAAATAACTTAGAAAACAAAATGGAAGTATTATAATTCTTTGCTCATAATCATGACAGAATATTTCAAATTAAAAGAAATATGACTTACTTGTGATAAAAATATTTGAAACAGACACAAGATACTTACACAACATACAAACAAACGTATATTTTCAACATGTATCAGCAATACTCTTTAATTTATATTTTATATCTTGTATTTAAATATTTTTCTTGATAGATTTGTACTTTGAAAATACTAATACTCACTATTTATTTATGATTTTTATGTGTTATGATAATGTAAAAGCAAACAATAGAATGCCTTCATAAAATTCATTAATATATTGAATGTCGAAATTAGATACATGTCTGAAGTTGTTAGCCATCATACATTTGTCAATTTACATATATATACGAATACGACATCAGTAAAAAATAAAATATCGGATGGTACCAGTTACGTATTAATACATATACATATAAATACATAAGTCAGGCATCCTAGATATAATCAGCAATCCTGGGTGCCCGGTACAAATCAATATGTATACGTGCAAATACGCAAGTTCGGCATCCTAGATATAAAACAAAGTTTTCTACCCCCGCGGCCCCGCATGTCACGTCGCACGTGCCACCGATCGCGATCGTTACTTTTGTTTTAGTACTAAACAACCACCCGAGGGTAGAGGTCGGGTCGCATGCGCGCTCCTGTCACAATGTCTCGTCATTTTTAGCGACTACGACGTCCAATACGTGATGAGCAATCTTAAATATTTTAGAATCCGACTCTGATTAGGGTGATTTTTCTACTGGGTCCAATGAAGAATACCAACCAGAACGCGAAGGTTTTATCTACTTCTTGGTTAAGCTTTAGTGATGTCAATGAACCTGTGGCCAAAAGACCGTCATTTGATCCAGGCCCAGAATATCTGTGGACGCAAGGATCTTCAAGACCACATCAATTTGCGTTTACAGGTGAACCAGGCATAAAAATTAATTCAAACTTGATGCCTGCATCAATAACAGATATACTTCTCGAAAGGACTCATCAAAACTTTAGTTGATGCTACTAATGACTACGCCAACCATACAGATCGACCTTTACAACAACATTCACGGTTCATATACTAGAAAGATACCGATCCTTATGAAATGACAAGATTTAACAGGATGCTACTCTATATGGGCATTGTTTAATTGCCAGTGGTTTCTTACTACTGGCGATTGGATAAACTGTACGATTTGCCTTTGTTCCAATCCCTAATGAGTAGAAGCAGATACCAGTTATTGTTGTGATATTTTCACTTTTCCAAAAATGAGGATAATGCTAAAAACAATCGTTTTCATAAAATCAATCCCATCTTGGAAATATTCAATACATTGATCCAGGAAATATATTACTCTGAGAGAGATCTTAGCATAGACGAGTTCATGGTGTTGTGGAGGGTATGCTTGATTTTTAGACAGTACATGAAAAACTTCTAATTTCTACAACTTCTACAACTACAATTTTTACATCTCTGTAGATTTGACAAAGAGCCTTGGGCAGAAAAAAACCATGTGTGTGGTACTTTACGAAATAACCAAAAAGGCAATCCATTAGAAGTGACTACAGCATGACTGAAAAAAGGTGAATTGGCTTTTCAGTCATGTGGCGACATAACTGTCTGCAAGTGGAGAGATAAATATGATGTTTTGGTTATTTCAAACAAACACAAGCTACAAATGGTAAATGTAAGAAATCAGAATGGAAAAATTTGATGTAAGCCCAATACAATTGATTATAATTTAGGAATGTCTGGAGTCAACTATGGTGATCAAATGATCTCATATTATTCTTGCCTGAGGAAAACGTTGCGATGACACAAATCATACTTCCAAGATGAGATTGCTATAATTTCGTGAAGAATTTGTTACACGACTTTTCGGAATGTTGAATGTTGATACAGAGGCTTCAACATCGCAGGTGTCTTCGTCAACACAACCAAACCTTCCAGCAAAATAAGATAACACGAGCTTCACCAGATAATTTTCACTACTTGGAAAAAATACCTCCCACAGAGAAAAAGATCCCTAGAAAACTTATGCAGAGTTTGCACTAAAGGAAAAAAACGCAAAGAAAGTTCATACTTTTGCCCTGTATGTCCAGAAAAGTCAGCCTTTTGCATTCTTAAACGTTTCAAAATATTTCACACAAATTTGTGAAATAAGCTGATTTTATATTATTTTTTAGATATTAAAGTCCAAAACTGAGAAAAAAGATTATTTTTGAGTTACTAAAATGTAAGACTGATTTAGTTTGGTTTGAATGAATAATTGTGTTTGTTTTAAGTTTTTTTTAATTATTTTTTTATATTTGCAACTATAACTATGAGATGTAAGTCATTATTAATATAAAAGTGAAAATTGTGGCTCTAAATGCCAAAAAATTGTAGTTCCTATTAAGTCCGAAAATTTGCAAAGAGCTTCAGAAATTTTGCAATTTCTTCTACTTTTAATCAATAAAGTTACTCTTTTACTAATGCTTGTTTTATTTTAAATGCCAAACTATATATAAATTTTCTTTCAAGGAGGCCAGTCATTGGAGATTTCCTTAAAACTCGCATTGAAACCTAATATACAAAACCATAGTCAGCGTCCTGCATAGAAGCCAGGTACAGATATATCTGTAGTTGGCATTCAATGTGATAACCTATATGAAAAGACAAAGTCGTATGGTCAAACTATCTTTGCCTGGTGCATTCATTTAAGGGCAGATCCAGCCTTCGAGTCAGAGGAGAGGGAGTCACACATACGAGGTTCAGTCAAGATTGGCTAATTTGATTACAATAGTAAAACAAAGACCCAGCCAAGGGGGTCATGAACCCCATGACCCTTATGACCTGAATCCCTTATGGCTATCATTGCTAACACTCCCTCCTCTTTATTCTCTTGTCTGTCTTCCACATTAAAATACAACACTTGTTCTATATTAAAAGAATACATTTATACATTTTTCGATATCATGTTACATTTAAAAATAGTAAATAAATACCACACCTATTTGCCGGATTCCACCCTTGTGGAGTGACTTGACTTTTTTAGATAGATGATAATCATCGTAACATCAAAAAAAATTCAAGCTTAAATATTTGAAAAATCAGTTTTATTTAAGTCTCATATAAAATATTAAAAATACCTTTTTAATTGTAAATAAACAAATATGTTTGACAATAAAAACTACTGTATGTGAAAATACTTAACCTTAAAAAGTACTTTGAAAATACTTTGTATTTTAAATACAATTTCTAAAAATATCTTGTCACTGATCTCAATTACAATAAAAGCATCTTTTGCTTCCAGATCCTTTTTATGACGTATCTTGTACATCTCTGCAAATCAATACTAGCCAGTAAAAGCAAAAGTTTAAAAAACCAAAACCCGACTACTAAAAAAACATAAATAGTTTGGCTATGAAAAAATATTTGTATGCTAAAAGTTCATTGTAAGTTTACATTGAAAATGAATCAATAAATAAAACTTTACCCATAGCGTAGTTCTTATGTACAAATTTTGGTGTAGTCACAATAATAACCAGAAAATTCATGTATGAAACCATGATGCTCCTCTTTTTATTAGCTTTAGAATCATATCAAGTAAATCTATATCATATATAATTAGCATAAACATGTGGTTCACTCAATTAATTTAGTTCTTTTCATGTTTTGTCAATTCACCTCAAACTGAAAAGTATTAACAAAACAAGAAATGCTGACATACGCAATAAACAAAATTAACAAAAAGATGGCGGAGACTTTTACCTTTAAGGGCCACACAATAAACTACTGCTACCATCATTTACAATGAAACTATTAATTGTATGGATAAATAAAGCTAATAATGTTGTTTGTTTATAGAAATTACATTTCTTAAAATTTATTATGGCATGCATGTAATTTTTTTTTTTTTTGATATGAAAATGATGGCACCACTAACCTAGTCAAATTACTTAAAGAATTGTAATATCGCTTGGTGCTTGTAAACACCAATACAAGTTGTCTACTCGCATGTTTTTTGATCATCATTCTTTTTTCTAATATTACTCTTGAGATAATAAGTTTTCGTTCCCTATTTTACTTCATAAATTGGCAATAGAATTTATTTTTCACTAAAATTTAATGGGCAAACAAATTTGTGTTATCCAAAATGTCTGTCTTTATTTGCATTTTGACCTGAATAATGTCGAGACTTCATTACGAAATATTATGATAGGAATTACGACATAAATAAGTTTACTTGTTTTTGAATTTCTAAAACTTAATACAGGATTTTTTAAGGAATAACAACTTTAAAATCTCACCTATTACACAGCCACTTCCGATTCTGACATCTTCACCAACATAAGATTTGCATTCAAAAACATTACTTTCTCCAATATGACCACAGGGATTTTCCAACTTACATCCCACTTCAAATACATTATGAGCACCAATAAATAAAGGCTTTGGAGGGTTTTCCTGTTTATCGCTTTTTCTGTGTATTATGGTCGCGTATTCCTCTATGATACAGTATTCAGCAATAATAATTGGCCCTCCTTCTGCGACGATCGTGACCCGAGGATGAATTACTGTGCCTCCTCCTATCGTTATGTCACCTTCCAATGTACAGTCTTCACAGACAGTGGCACCAGGTAAAATTTTTACTCTGAAAACAAGATGGTTATATAGAGAAGTTTTTAATAAACATTAACTCTCGTTGTTCATACTCACTGAGACATTTTTTTGTTTGAACTAATGTTATGAAGATCAAAATCTGTACGTTTTGAGAACCGTAAATTAATATTATTACTAATAAATAAAAGTTAATGTAACGACTTTGTAAACTTTACTTTCAATGCATTTCAATTCAGTTAGTCAAAATAATGGAAAATGACAGTCTCAATGCCACAGACAATATACATATAATTATAGTATTCGGAAAGACCCAAGCTTATATGATATTATAAATTCTGTTAGATATAGAAAGAAATATGTTCCATAAAGCAGCTAGATGTCGCCAGGCCCTGTTACTCAGCCAATAATCACAATTTATTTTAATTAATAAATACATAGGTAATTAAAAGGCAAAGAATTTTAATTTCATTTCAAGTACATATGATACAAAAACAAATCGGGTACGTTTAATTACATATTACTATCGATATTACTTTCTTTTTTATACAAAAATGATCAACATTGAAATGGCTTTCAAAATACTTTGTATATAAAGGTAACTCTGCATTTTTGTATGGACCTTAGGCATAATGATGGCTATAAATGGTAGCCTTATGGAAAAAAAGGAGAAAAAATTGTGTAATAGAATCAAATATTTTTCAAACGTTTTCTGACCCAGACAATAATGACATAATGAAGTAACTTTTAAAAACATGTAGTATACTTTTTATTATTATAGCAATACTGATCGTCACATCGTTTGGAAGTACAAAAACAAATTTAAGCTTACACCAATCGCAACATTCCACATTTTTATCTGACTAATACAAATACAAATTGACGTACAACATAATAAGAACTTCAGTAAAACATGAATAACATTTATTTTTAAAGAATGACAGAAATATTAGGTAAAACTGCTGTTGTTAGGTATCACTAGCTAATATAATAATGTACCTATTTTTTTAATGTCTATTTAAAATGCATTGAAATAAATCATTTAATAATACGTATTTGTCCTTTTCTATCACTTTGATATTCATTGTTGTTTCTGTCACCTGTGATTTTACATTAAAAAGTCGGTTTACGAGCGATAATTTTACGTGATAAAGTCATGAGAAAACATTGATGAAAAATTGCATACTTTTATGAATTGAATTGAATTATTATCACTTGCCACAATTGTTGTTGTAATAAACAATGGAAACCACATTAAATTTCAGTTCACTTTATAAGCAGTTGACAAAACAGTTCGAGTGTAGGTTGTGTACGGCGCTGTTTCTCTTCGCATCGCATCTCTTCCGACGCATCGGCCGATGGAGTGGAAGAGAGAGATCGCTCGTTCCGCGCCCTCGCTCGCACGCTCGGCTCAGGCGGAACGCGACAAGGAGTCATGCTTTTTCGTGCGTACAGCCGGCGTTCATTGATTTATAAGTTATCACGTCAAAATAAATTCCAACCTACCTAATACAGTAATAGTCATAATATTACACTAAAAAACGGTATTAATAACAAGTCATATCACCATCTTACTATACAAAACTACTCTATGGCATTTAAGCAGATGCTAAGCAGATTTTCAATACTTCAACAGACGTAACTTGAATACAAGACTTGTTAGTTTTTTTTTACGTAAATTGATAAAATTTTAGAAATAATTTTGTTTCTAAAAATGTGGAAGATCCCGCTTTATCACTTTAACACGTACCATTTTTCTACAGATGTGGTATTCCCAACCACGATTAGGTTCATTTTGCCGGTCTTCTTTTAGGATGAAATATGATGTCATCCGGATCTTCAAATTATTTTATTATCATACCTTTGGAAGTAAAAGTTGAACACGTTCCATGGTATTAGTTACTTTTGGTTTTTATTTTCTGATTTGATTAATCCATCATCTGGGAGATCTTAAATTAGCATGTTATGTATTTTATGTTTAGTTGATTTCTGATTAATGTCGAATTTAAAGTATTTTCTCAGAATTTATTGCCGTTTGTTCTCAACGATGTCCATCGCGCTAAGTAGTCTTTCTACTTCCGCATTACTGCTTTAGCCTAAAAGCTAATAGGTTATCCGTTAAACGGATTCCAACCACTAAAGTGATTAATTTTCAGTAATGAACCTAAAATAAAAATACGTAGGTTATTTTGAAAACTTCTGATGGTAATTTGTAATATGACTTTGAAAAAAAAAATTGTTATGATTCTTGAATATGAACTCTTTGGGATTAGGTTACAATCTCAAAGCAAAGATAATGTGGAGGCAGTGATAAAATAGCTACACAAGCTTTTCTACTTGATTTGTTTTTCTTATGACATATGTAATGAAACAAAAAGGGATCCTACTAATATTATAAATATGGAAGTTTTTGTGTTTAGATGTTTGTTACTTGAACACGCTTGAACAGCTAAAGAGAAATAGCTTTAATTTTACAATAATATAGATTATGCATCAAAATAACTTATAGGCTACAATTTATAAAAGTACTAACGATTGCTCGCAGATTCATTAGCATGATTTTAAAAGCAATGCTTTACTTATACCGATTGATTATTTGTAATAACAATGTCCAAAAAAATTTTAAATTCAACATAGATTCGGGATTGAAATTGCAAACCGGACCGGTATCAGAATCAAAAGCGTAAGTGAGATTGTTTTGTAATAAATAGCGGCATCACCTATGTTTTTTTATAAGAATAATGATTCTTCAATGAATTCAACTTGAGAAAATATTCGTGCCATAATTTTCTACGGTTTTCGTTATAGTTTTAAGTCACCCATGAAGTTGTTAGAAACTTCGATTGGCATTTAGTAATGAAGTTTCATCTTGTAATTCTGTGTATTTCTGATTCATAATTTTAGGCGTAAGCATGATCACCTCTTTGAAGATTTATGTGAAGATTGCCTGACGACTGCAATTATAGTAATAATAGCCTTTATTCAGATCATCTTAACCTAGTAACAAAGTATGAAAAGTATAAATATCAAAACTAAATGTAAAAACGAAATATGAAAATTTCCTTTATATATGTTACTAAAAATTTGTTTTTTGGTGATTTTCTGAAGATCTGTTTGCCAATCGGCAAAGGCCTCCTCTAATCTTTTCCACTCTAATCTATCTTGAGCCACTCTGTTCCACATCGCACCTGCCACTTTTCTAATACCATCATCCCATCTTTTCTGTGGTCTGCTTCTTTTCCTTTTTCCTTCCCTTGGGTACCATCTTGTCACTTTCTTATTCCATTCGTCATGACCCTTTATCATATGTCCCGCCCATCTCCATTTAAGTTTTCTGATTTTCAAAGTTATATCTGTAGTGCTCGTTTTGTATCTTATGGCACAGTTTCTCAATTTGTCTGATCTCTTCACACTCAACATACTCCTTTCCATAGCGTACTGACAAGTTGCAAGTTTGTTTGTTATTTCCTTGGTAAGTGTCCATGATTGGCAACCATAGGTAAGGACAGGTAAGATGCATGTGTTAAACAGTTTTCTTTTGATGTTTATATGATTTTTTTTTGTATTTCATAGGTTCTTTCAAGCTCCAGTAACTTCTTCAGCCGTTAGTAATTCTTCTCTTTATTTCATCACGCATAGGTTCTTTAAGAGTTATGAGCTGGTCTTGTTTCCATTTGTCATCACTCTCGTTTTTTCAGGGTTAAGTTTTAGGCCGACTCTCTCGCTTTCAATAGCAAGGTCTTCTGTCATTTTGGTAATGTCTTCAAGTATTTTAGCGAATAACACTATGTCGTCAGCAAATCTTAGGTGTGTCAGCAATGTACCGTCTACATTGATCCCGAGTTCTTTCCAGTTCAGTCGCCTAAAGATTGATTCCAGAATAGCGGAGAACAGTTTTGGAGATAGCGGGTCTCCTTGTCTAACTCCTTTTCTCACTTTAAATGGTACGCCTTTCTTTTCTAATTGGATTCTGGTGGTGCTGTGATTGTATACATTCCTAATTAATCTGATGCATTTATACTCAACTCCTTGTTCCACCAATGTTTCCCATAAGTTTTTATGTAATAGAGAGTCGAATGCTTTGTTGTAGTCAATAAATGCGATATAGTATGTAAGCTGATATTCATTGTACTTCTCTATAATCTGACAAACTGTGTGGATATGGTCAATCACAGAGTAGTTCTTGCGAAAGCCAGCTTGCTCAATAGGTTGCTGTTCGTCTAGTGTTCGTTCAATACGTTTTAGTATGATTTTAGCGAAGACTTTGTATACGTTAGACATAAGGCTGATGGGACGGTAGTTCCCTATTTCGTGTTTATCTCCTTTTGTACAACAGGATAATGTTAGACTCTGTCCATTGCTGTGGGATTATTTCAGTGTCTATGATATCGTTAAACATATCTGTAAGGACTGGTATTAAGATTTCCTTGCCTTGCTTTAGTATTTCATTGTTTATTCCGTCGGGACCTGGTATTTTATCTATACTTTGTGTATCTATTGTTTTCTCAACTTCAGCTTCAAGGATGCTAGGGATGTTTATGGTGTTAGTCAAATCTATTTCTTCTTCTGTTTTATTGTTTTCGTACAGTTTCTTGTAGTAAGATGACGACTGCAATTATCAAAAGTAATTTAATATTAATACTGGACGACGATTCATTAAAACTGATAAAATAATACTTGTAAGCAAATTCATACTTGTATTAGAAATTGTTATGAGACAAGTGCAAAAGATTTTAATGCAGATACATATGTAGGTTCGAAAACTTTATTACACTAAATGGATACCACGCAATTTAAGGGGTGACCAAAACGACTGCATATAAAGTGGTGTCGTAAAATGATAAAATAATATATAACAATCGTTGGTTGTGTACAAAATACTAATAGGTGACGAGACCTAGGCGTATAGTTTTTAAATTGAAAGAAAAAGCAAATCAGCATAATAATACTTTCCAATCAAATTATTGGTTAGAAAATGATTATTTCTTTTGCGTCAAATCAGGACATTATGCTACAGTATAGTTTGAAAACCAAAAGACAAAAAGAGAAATGTAATACGTATGTGCTTGCCCAAAATGTTTGATAAAGTTCCCGAAAATCGTTTTCGCAGCCAGTTTCGTCTCTTTCATAAGGGCACACGGGGCACAGGCCCGGAGCCCCCAGTCCGATGGCGGCCTCGAAATGCTAACATCGCCTTTTAACTTGTAATTAGGATAACGTTTTATTTTCATTCACGTAATATTTGATTTTTTTAGTGTCCTAACCTCTTGTGTATCCAAAGGGCAAAGCCTTGTGCATCCAAGAGCCCCGGCTCTGTGCTTAAGGGTTTCGACTTTATGTACCCAAGGACTTAGCCTCCGTGTACCCGAGGGCCCCTACATAACCTGAGACGGTCCTGCTCGCAACACAGTCGTCTTTCAACACAACAACGCATCCAAACATTCCGCTATAGTAATGATTAAATTTTAAAAGCCTGGCATAGATAACTAATGACGCATACTCTATTTGGAATGGATTTTGACCTTATGATTTTTTTTCAAAAACTGCATAAAGATAAGTTTATAAATATACTATTAAAAGCTCTCGAAACGGCGGTGAATGCGTCTCTTTAAAGACTGGGATAATTATTAATAATTATTCTAATGAATACAAAAGTTTGAAAATAGTGAGAAAATATACTTCGAAAAGCATTAAATATAAACTTAGACATAATATGTGGTCTTATTGATGAGAATCCAGAAATAAACAATATAGTTCACGTAATTTATTATGTAGTTATACTTTAAGACAGTATTGTAATCGCAAAATTTATGCTTAAGGAACTATATGGAGATATAAAAATCTTCTGTAAAGTAGCATAGTACATTTTTGATATACTACGCAGGGGCTGTTGCAGTAGTTGTTATATGGTACAGCACAAAGAGTATTAACCAAACATATTATTATCACATATTGTTATATATATGCTTAGGGCATTATAAAAACAACCGGCCAAGTACGAGTCGGATTCGTGTGCCGAGACTTTTGTATACCACGCAATTTTTAAAAATTAGATTATCACAACTGACAATCTGCCTCACGTTTTAAAGTAAGGCCGATTTTCATAAACTGATAATGCGAAAAAAACAAAAGCAGTATGAAGAAAATTGTTTATATGTTCCATAGGTCCTAAACTCATCTATGATAATTAAATTATCTATGATAATTGAATGTCAGAATGACAGCTATCATTATAAATTTTGCCGCTTTTTTATAAATAGTTTTTTCGCTGTTGATAATCTAGTACAAAACAGTTTAAACAGTGCATTTATCTTTGAGGAAACTTGCGATGGATCTTACATTTCCATTTCCCTTTGAACCATACCCTATTCAGAAGCACTTTATGAAGGAATTGTATAGTACCATAGAAAATAAAAAGTTTGGAATATTTGAAAGCCCAACTGGAACAGTTAGTGTATTTTATAATTTCCTTTATAATACCACGCATGGAACTCAGTCGTTCTAAATTGTCTGCGAATGATGCAATGCTCAGGTTCAAAGCGCCTCAACATTTTCTTTTCCCCCGCGTTCCTATTTTATGCCATTGCGAGGCTTTCGTGACTTCATGCGTTGTGCTGTACTGTACATTTATCACTGTAGTTTTGATTAATAATTTGTGAACACTTTTAGGGAAAATCTCTAAGTATTTGCTGTGGAACGTTAAAATGGCTTCAAGATAATTATCATAATAGCTTAAACATCCTAGAAGCGGATATCGCCAAACTCAAATCAGTTGAGTCGTCAAATACAAGTGAGTTTCTGATTAAAATGATTCATATTTCAGTTTGTGAAGTTTTTTCTCATTCAGTTTGAGTTCTGATGGTCTTGATAAGCAAATATGTTATTACTATTCTACATATGTAATAAATAAGCATACATATTATTGCTAAGCAACAATTGATATCCTCCAAAGCGAGTTAGTTCTCTGTAAACATATGAACCATAAACCCACATTCACAGTCCAGTTATTTATTTTTCTACACTCCTGTAGAAATGTGTTAAATAATACATTATTTTTTAATAGTGATAGTTATTCAATTATAAATATATTGTAATATCTAATAGTACAGTGGACTCTCACTAATCTGGCACTCCAGTAATCCGAAATATCCAATCGGGCATTCTCTATGCACAGGCATTCATTTGCATTAAGGTCCTGCATTATTTTTTGATTGGTTAGTTTTATACGCTGTTGAACATATCAAATCAAAAGTAACTTTATTTGGTAGATAATAGAAATGACACTTGAAATGCATCATAAACAACTATTTTTGACATCAAAATTACCACCTATTCCTAATGCTGATTCACCTTAAGAAAAATGGGCAAGAAATTCAAGGTTTGCTCTTTTTTACTCATTGATACAAAATATTGAATAATTAAGAATTTAGTACAACACTTAAAAATAACATGAAGGAACCTGATAGCTGAGTAGTTCATTCCTATGGGTTTTTTTCATTAAGACAATCAGACATGGTATAATAGCTCTTGCTATATAACTTTCTTTTAATGAGATGTTTAAATTCATAAAATGACCAATCTTGAATTTCGGTTGGGATTTTATTATAAGAACACACACATTGCCCCTTATATGTTTGTTAACTTTGCTGAGACATGTTTTATGAGCAGGAAGATTATTCTTATATCTAGTGTTAATGTTATAGATGTTATTCTTTTTTTTTAAATGATTTTGTCTCTTGACATACATTAGGTTTTCATATGTGTATTGTGATGGTACAGTAAAAATATTAATTTCCTTAAATTTTTCTCTGAAAGATGCCATTGGTCTCAAATCATAAAAAACATGAATAGCTTATTCTGCAGCACAAAAGTTGTGTTAATATTGGCTGTGTCATATAATGGCAAACAACACACTTATTAGTTGAGCATTTCAATTAGGCATGTGTTGTATGTAATTCTCAATGTAAGTAGATTACATAGTTGTGTATTATTAGATGAAATACCTTCAGTTACAATTAATTTAAACACAAAATGTAAAATTTTAAAGAAATGTGTGAAATAGTAATGGAATTGGATAGTGGTAAAAATATTTGTACTTTGATAAAAGAATATGGAATAGGAAAAGCAACGGTTTAAATATTCATAAAAAACAATTTAAAATAGAAAGTTTCATCTAGAAAGTTGAAAAAGGATCAAAAAAAAAGGAAAACACTTGAGTGTTTGATGATTGAGAATGCCTATTAATGGAAGAGGTGATATATTCACATAGTTTTTACAAGAAAAGCACACAAACATTCCACTATCAAGTGAAATAATTGAGATGTTAAATTTTTCTATAAAAATAAGTTAATAGGTATGATTTCTGAGTAAGAAAGGGATTGTTTTCAAAATTTTAAACTTTTAGCTAAAACTGGAGAAAAATTATCAAATGACATGAATTCAGTTGTAAAAAAGTTTTCAAAAAAAATAAAAGAACTGTATTTGCTACCAAACCAAGTCTATAATACAGATGAATGTGATTTATTTTGGTAATTGTTACCAAATAAAATGTGTTTCAAAAATTGAAAAAATTCATCTGACAGAAAAAATTTAAAGGTCTGTAGCATTTTTACAAAGCATTAAAATCAGATTTTATTTTGATGCTTTGTATAAATATTATAGACAGTCATAAAATATAACAGGTTGTTATTGGCATTGGCGAAACTGACGTCATTTCCAGTTTGACAAAATTAAAACATTTGCGGATTTGAAAAAATAGGGTAACATTAAAACGTATTGTTATTGAATCATCTTTTTTATTATTATGTACTTTGGCAATGTTCATTAATATAATAATTTTATTATTTCCTATTCTATACATATATTTAATTTTCTTTGGATAGCTCCCACGGAGTTTTCACCCATTCTTGCAAATCCTGGATCATGGGTAATATCTCCATATCCTCCCCATATTCATTTTGGCTCGATTCTTTTGGCTCAAGTACAATATACTAATGTACATTTTAGAGTAACTGGTATCATAAGAATGACGTCAATTTCGAAACGCTTTCCCCCCTTCTTTCATCATTTACCGTCATCCGCAGACCAACCTGCCCCTAATTTAGAATGACGTAATATATGTATATGGACGGCCCCTATTGAAAAATTTCACTAAATTACTAGTTACATACAAAAACTAAAATAAAAGTTTGATAATGTGAAAAATTTTTCAAGAACGGTTTGACACGTGTTTTGTTTCATCAGTTAGAATCTTTACAAAGAAAAACAACATTTTACCCAAAGCACTTCTGATTATAGACAATGTGCCTGGGCAACCAGAAGAATTAAAAAACAGCTAATGATTTAATATAAACTATATTTTTAACCCCAAGTTGTACACCATTATTAGTCCATGAATCAAAATGTTATTCAGTCAACTAAGACATGATATAATATTATGATGCTGGCATATGTTTTAAAAGATATTTAGCGGAATTTCTCAAAATGTTCAATATAAAAGATTGTATCTATACTGGAGATGAAATGGATGTACGGTAACTGTCCGGTAACCGGCCTATACAGCTCAAATTTTAAATCCGGCCGAATACTGGATAAGAAACGAGTATCCGGCCGGATATCGGATTTCAAATGAATACGACATAAAGACTAAAGGCACTTTATTTAACGTAGAGAATCATGAATTTTTAATAACAAAAAAAAAATAATGAATACTGAAACTGCACTAAGAGCAAATTATGATGAATAAATACCAATTTCTCTGCATTAAGAGGCAACAGACGGTTTTGCTTGTCTTCGTATACAAGGCCAGCTTTCAAAAAAAGTCTTTCGCTATATATACACTGCTGCAAGGCAGTGAAAGGTAAACTATAGTAAACTTCGTTATGTTTGGGTATTGTACAGCATTAGCTGACCACCAAATTTAAGGATCGCGACCAGTTCGCGACCAATTCGCGACTGAATTCAGATAGGAATCAATTTCGCACGCAATTGCGATTTTTCCTTGATCGTGACATTGACAAGTGTCATTTTCTGTCGCTATCTCATTAAAGCAATCGCAAAAGGTATCATGAGCTTCGCGAGATACAGTCGACTCTTCTCTTCTACTTTTTTTGACTGGCGATGAACATGAACTACTGCTGGAGGCTTCTTCACAAGACATTTTCATAAATAGAATGTTCTGGTGAGCTGTCTCCGCTTCAATAACACCCAAAAAGTTGTTTTTTAAATCTGGGGTCCAGGTAAGTTGCAACCAAGTAGTTAGTCTTGATTTAAGAAGTTGAAATGACTTTTTAATTCTGCTCTCAATGAGACCCTCATGTTTGGTAAATCAGGTGGTCTCTGCTTAGTTTCATCTTTGTCTAAATACTTTGTTAGGGCTGCAACATATGGTATTACTTTTGATACGCAGGACAAACCAGAACTTGTTATTTGGTTATTTCTTCAAAGGGTTTCAGTAATTGAATACATTGCTCCATCAAACACCACTGCTTGTGAGTCAAATTGGTGAGTTTATCATGATCAGCAACATACAACATATAAAAAGTGGAATTCCACCTTGTATTAATATCTTGCAGCAATTGATGTTCTGGTAAATTTAGCTCTTTTTGAATCACCAGTAGTTTTTCTTGAGCTAAACCTGAGTGGTCAAAGTGTGTAACAAGCCGTCTACCAGCAGCAATCATTGTTTGTTACTTCAAGTTGGACTTTGAGTTTATAGCTCTGGAGCATATGTATGAAGCATTTAGCCGAGTTGTACTTAGCTAATTGAACACCCTTCACCATATTGGCTCCACCTATCATGAATCAGTAAATGTATTTTATCGTGTTCAATATCCCAGCGGTCCACGACAGCATTAAGCTCCTTTGCTATATTTTCTCCTGTGTGTACCTGAGAAGGGCTTCATTGCAAGAACTCCATGTTCTAGTTTGAAATCAGAAGATGACCAATGGGCTGTGAAGCTCAAGAAACTGGCGTCATTATGTAAGCAAATCCATATGTCAGATGTCACCGAAATTACAGGAGCACTTGCAATGTTACTTTTGATTTTCTTATAAATTCTGTCATAGATGTCAGGAATAATTTTTTGAGTAATATATGTATGGTTTGGCAATTTATAGCTGGGTAAAGCTTGTTCTAGGAGTCTGTTGAATTCGGTACTTTCTACTATGGATAATGGCTCGTGGTCAAATGCAATCATTTTTGCTATTAAATAATGCTATTAAATAAAAAATTTGCTATTAAATAAAAATAATATTTCTTGGTTTTTAGATCATTTACGTCCTAAAGTGATTTTCTTTCAAATTATTCTTTCAAGCTCAATTGCATATTTTTCAAAGAACTTGTCCCTGGGTTAGCTAACACAATTGTAGTTGGCACGGCATTGGCCAAATCTATATTCATATTCAGTGTACTAAATTAATCAGGATGTTTTGTTTTTAGATGATTCTTCAAGGCAGTAGTACCTAGAAAATACGAGTGTATGTTATATCGTTAAGAAAACTATGTTACCTACTAACTTGACTTATAAAAAGTAAATGCGATCGACTTTAAAAGTGCAGTGCATATGACTGTGACAAATCATGAAAGTTTTCATAAAAAATTTATTTTCTCTTATACAAAAGTAGTATAAATAAAGATAAGTGCAAAAGCAGAAAAGTTTACCAAAATTCTGAAGGACTATTAAATGATAAATAAACAAACCCATTATTAATTTTCTTTGAAGAATTTATCAGTTTTAGGACAACTACAAGTTAACTAACTACCAGTTTGAACTGAGGTATGCATTTTTGAAACGTAATGTACTTAACTTACACCTGTTCAACCTATTTATGTACCTAACCACACCATTTAATAATTAATTCGATTGTGATAAAGTCCATCAAATAATTAAACAAGTATAAAAAGAGAAACTAGTTTTGTTTGATACATACCTGCCTTTTTTACTTCCCGACCATGAGAAATTTTAATATTACATAACGAAAAAATAGCAAACTTTTCATTGTCACTTTTTATATTAAAATATTTCCATAAAGGTGATCTTTTTTTTATCGAAAACATTTTTCTTCAGTACCTAACTTTAGATTTATAGAAAAAAAAACATTATTAAAATTATGACAAACTTAAACAACAACAACACGTTTTTTTCATAACCTCTTATGATCATATTTGCAATCAATTCAAGAAAACAATTACATGTCATTCATAAATAAAAAGGCCTGAAATTACCCGAGTCCACTCGATCGCTTAGTGAGTAATTCACTCGAGTAATGACTCGCCACTCGACTATGTTCGGCTGGATATTCGGCTATCCAGCTTCAAGGTTGAACAGATATATGGTATTCGGTATCCAGCATAACATCTATCTGTTTCATCTCTAATCTATAATTTAACCAATTCTTTGAAGTCCGTTTCTCGATATATCATCATAATCTCGTGAAATAAACTTTGGCTGGATATGGTGGTAAGTGATATATCCACCATTGATTGTAACTGGCAAGAAAATGACTCAGTTCTAATTTCAACCCTAGTACAAATGCTTTTTGCAAAAGGTGTCGAAACCAGTTCATCTGACATTGATCAATGGCTTAACGATAATAGAGAAGAGATTGCTATTGCGAGTGATGAAGAAATTATTTTAAACTCTGAGGATGAAGAAGATACAGAGTGGGGAGTACCAAAAGTTAAAACAGTTAGCCATAAAGGAAGCATTGTAATCTTTCAATAAATGTTTGACATAGGTAGAATGTAATGATATTGATGCTGAGTGAATTTTATTAATATCTAATAATCATGATTTCAACACAATGAAATTTTTAAAAGGTTTTTAAGAGTATTTTTGATACTACTCCACCTATAAATTCCAAAATCTAACTATCTCTTATTCTTTTATATAAATCGGTGGGTTCTTTTGATGGATATTGTTAATGGAAAATATTAAAAAAGGGGTTTTACAAAATAGCATTTGAAATTCTTGACAGTGAACTAATTCGGTACTCGGTATTTTTCTGCTTAAAAACTGCATCTGATATCAAAAGCAGATCAAAATCGAACAACACATTCGAAAGATGTAGTTGATAAATTAAATAAATGAAATTAAAAAAGTTACATATACTTATGTAGTGCGTGAGTAGTTATACTTCTTTGTGTAATTAAAAAATTCTTTTTGATTGCATGCAAATAATTAATCACAATAAAATAATGAAAAGGACTGAAGTGGGTACATCAATACTGTTGATAAAGTTTGATTTAAGTTTGAAAAATTAGGTAATTGAATATTTTTGATGTAAAGTGTAATATCAATTTTATCTTTTTACTTGAAATTATAATGATTATCAAGTGAAAATTTGGGATATGTTAATGTTATTTTGTTGCCATCTTCCATTTTGCATGCAGCTACTTACAACTCAAAGACTGATGTTACTGTTGACCTTGCTAATTCTGCTTATCTTATTTGAAGTATCGTTTGGAATATCGTATATTTTGGTAATATCCTTCATATTTTGATAAATGGCAACTCATTCAGCTCGAACATTTTACACATCAGTTATTAATGGTCTGAAGTAACTCGCTAAACAGTTGCAGCAACTTCATACTATAGTTTTCATGTTAATCCACAAAATAAATATAAATGTCACACTCATCATTTATTCATAACTCGTCGAAAGAAGTAAAAACAGTATAACTTCAAAGAGCAGTTTTTTATATATGTAGATTTTGAAACTCTAATTTCTCAGAACATATTAAAATTATATTGTTGAGTTCACAGAACTTGAAACAGCATTAAAATCGGTCTTTTGAGCATGATAAGTTCAATGATTTACTCCTTTATGGTGAATTTTTTGAGTTCAAAAATTGTTAGAAGTTTCAATGATGGCCTGTAGGGTCAATATTTTACAAATTTTACTCTCCAAAAGCTTAAAAACACATAGACATAATTTATAATTTTAGGAGCTCAAAGATACATTAATATATATAGCTGGAAGATTTAGGGATGGCCTGCAAGGTCAACCGTTTTTCCATTTTTTTATTTATCTAATAATTTTGAAAGAGAAAGTTAATCATTTTTAATTCGCTAAATGAACAATGTTCGTTTTTTCCGACCTTACTCAATACGAGAAGTTTTGGGCCTGGCCTGCAAGGTCAACAGTTGATCCCAATTTTTTTCTCGTTTTTATTGTATGTTATTCTGTACTTTTAAACTATTCCTTTTTGTTCCAATTTCACCTTTTTAGATTTAAATGACTGGATTGTGGAAGAATATGAAAAATTGAATAAAAACAGGCTAATTACAGAATTAACTCAAAAGTTAGAAAGAATTAAAAAGACACAACAAAAATACGAACAAATGAGAGTCGATGTTATGAAAGAAAAAATAGGTCTTCTGAATAATAGAAAAAAAAAATATTTGGACTCTACGAGTGTTAAGGAAACAAGTGGAAATAAAGAAGATAATCCTAGAAATACAAATAAAACTGCCTTGGAAGATATGGACTTACTTTTGGATGAAGATCAGGAAATTGAAGAAGGAATATCTGATGAGAATGATAACTTTAAGGATACAGATGATGAGGATACTGATGTTAAGGTAAGAAGCGTTTATATGTAAAATGTATCTGCTTATTAACCGACTGCACAATGCAAACGAGGCTAATCTGTTTGTCAGCTTGTATATGTATGTATATGTTTGTTTCTTTATGGCGTTTTAAAGACCAAATATTTATGTCAGTTTTGATGATTCATATGTCAATCAATTTATATTATTCTCGTGAGTTTCACTAAAGACATGACATGAATCAAAATTCAATATGGTTAGAATCAGATGCCTTATTTCAAAAAGGAAAAAATGAAAGTCGATAAACTATATCAAATGGGGTATCATTGAATAAGTCTTTGAAAATCATTCTTTGCTCTCGCTAATCATTTTTTATTTTGAATTATTATTTAATAATATTAATTTTATTTTTTTAAAGGCTCAAACTATTGTATATTTACGAATTTATAAAAAATGCTGAACAATTGATCATAATTTTGAGTATTTCTACTTCTATTAACCCCACACTAAGCAGCGCCTGTCCTGTGGTGACCATGGATTGCAAGTTGGAAAGTTGTTCTGTCTTTAATTTTTTTTTTTACCAGAATTATGGTGTATTACACTTTACATTTCTTGCCTTGAAATTCATAAGAACTGTTCCTAGTAATTATAATTAGGATCAAAGACTGTATATACAACGATTTAAAATTGGTTAAAACATTCTCAATCTCCTAAATTGTCAAAAGTTGTAATAAAGCTGTGGTAAAATTCTTTTGATCATATAACAGATCTTATTAACATGAAAATTAATTATTATAAAACTATAATAACCACATATAACCACATTAAACCACAAAATGGTGAAAAGGGCAAAAAAGTTCATACCATATTGCATGCAATATTGTTCAGTAGATCTTTCAAAACAAGATGATAGTTCCTATCACTTTAATGCAATAACCTCTATTTAATAATTACAATTATTTTTAAATAGAGGCTATATAAGAATTACACAACTGTATACATAAGTTATTATTATTCAATGTCAATATGTCGACAAAAATTACGATTATTACTTCAATTTACAATGTAGACCCTGATAATCAGTAGTAAGCACTTGTAGTTGATTGTAAAAACAGAACTAAAAAGTATTAAAATACATAATTATAAAAAATTCAAAAACCTGACTACTTGAAAGTGAACTAAAAGGACGAAAACAATATGTTAAAAATCATCTATCTAAATATGACAAATATAATAAATATAAAAAATATGGCATGTATTAGGTTAGGGAAAAAGTTTTTTCGTATTTTATAAGTAAAAAGTTGCATAAAATCTCTTTGATTGTGTTATTTGTATCTGACTAGTTTTAGTGCAATGTTGTTTTAATATTCTTAATTAATTAAATAATGACATTTAAAAAAAAAGAAAAATTAAAAGTAAAAATGGTCTCTCACCATTGTTGTATTGTTTGTATTGGAAAAAAATGCGACACAAGTTGCGAAAAGAATTTATAACATTTATAGACCTAAAGCAGTGTCAGTAAGAGTAGCACAAAACTGTTTCAAATGTTTTCAGTTCAATAATTTTGATGTCAAAGATGAACCTCGCTCTGGTCGACCTATTACAGATAAAATCGATGCCATTCTGAAAAAAGTAAAGCAAGATAAGCATATTAGTTTTTACGACATAGCTGAAGAGCCTGGCGATTGACCACAAAACAGTTTTGACCCATTTGAAATGCACCATAATACAAAGAATATACAAAAAATCTCGATACTTGGATCCAACATGAGCTCACTAAAGGACATCAAAAGAATCATATACTCATTTGCAATTATCTATTGAAATGTAATGCAACCGAACCGGTTTTGAAAAGATTGATGACTGGTATGAAAAATGGATTACCTACAACAAGAATGTGCGAAAAAAAACATGATCAAAAAACAAGAAAATTCATAGACTCTAGCGAAACCGGGATAAACTTCTAATAAGTTAATATTATATGTATGGTGGGATTAGAAAAGCATTGTTCAGTATTAGCTTTAACCGCCGGGCAAAACCTCCATTTCAAATCTCTACTGCCAACAGCTTATGAGACTTAGAAAAAACGTTTGGAATTGACCAACAGGAAGGGTGTGGTTTTTCGCCTTGATAATGCCAGACCACACACACACATCTTTAGCCACTTAAAAAATATTAAGTTAGTTTGGTTGGGAAGTGTTAATGCATCCACCACAAAGCTCTGACCTTGTATCCTCAGATTTCACCTGATTCGGTCTCCAGAATTTTTTAGGTGGTGTTTTAACATCAAAAGAAGACTCAAAACTACTTATTACAGTTTTTGCTCAGAAATCCCAAAATTTCTACAGCAATGGGATTATATTACTACCTACAAAATGACAATAAGTTGTTGAACAAATTGCATATTCTTATATATTATAATTAAATGTAAATAATATATGATGAAAAGTTATCTTGAATTTGTATACACAATACAAAAAAACCTTTTCCCCAATCTAATATGTCCGAGGATTGACATACAATTTAGCAAAACAAATAATATAATAGTACAAAAAATAATAAACCTGAAATATAGTTTAACCAATAGTTTAGGTCAAGTGAATAAAATCAAAGATATCATTCTTCCGATCAAAAGAAAATTAATTTTGTTCGATGTAAGTTTATTTCCAAATGTTCTATTTAGAGTATATGTGAGTATCAGCCGGCCCGCGGGCCGCATCTGGTCCGCTGTAAGATTTGATCCGGCCCGCGAGGCATTTTGAAAAATTTGATGTCTGATATCTATCACTAAAAATTATGAACACTACGCAACATTTTAAAGTAGTGTTTTGTGTAGAACGCAACACTACACAAAACACTACTTTAAAATTCACCTACTTTTGGACGCCGCCCGCGAACGAATTTGCACAAATAATTATATAACGAAAATTAGAAAAACAAAAATTATATCTGGGGGAAGTAAAGACTATTATTAAATTAAGAACTTGTGATTGTTAGTTTATGACGGGTTTCATCAAATGTTTGACAAAATTATATGTTTACTTTATTGGTTTTAGAAGTCGAAATATGTACTTTGTATCTTGTTTCAATACAATTTTTGGTTTGTCCTATTACATATATATATATATCGATATACATTAATCACAAGTTAATTTGTAAAAAATGTTTCAGGTAATTGTAAATATGCGCGAATTGATACCTCATACAATACGATAAGTAATGTTCACTATTTAAACAACAGGTCAACTAATTCGCTATGCGATTTAGGAGGGTGGGTCTGTCGGAATCGATCTGATCGAAGTCGGTTCGATCCCAACGAAATTAATGTAGCAAAGGAATAGCCAATACCAGGGAAAACGAAAGTACAAATTTCTGAGATCGTGTTCACTTCAAAAAAGATTTCCAGATATTACTGAACTCCTGCATCTGCTGACTGAAGATTACCTCTACTTGCATTGAGATGAGCAATGGAAAGCTGCATTAGACAAACTTATGCAACAGATGCGTGAAATATATATTCTTAACTATTAGGACGCATTTAAATAATGCATCGTTGATGCAGACAACAGTTACAGCCATAGAAATATTTTAATGGAAGAATGAAAACAAAAAGGAAAGATCAGGAAGTCACGATACATATTCGGCTGGAAATTTCGCTTACGCAAGAATTATCCATGGCGGTATATTTCTAGATCAAGATGCCATATTCCTTTAGGCTATACAAACAGTCAAAATTAAATAATGTGGGCGTTTGAAATGCATAACAAAGCTAAGCCTTGCGAACTTGCCGATGTTGTGGTTCCTATTGAAGTTTATGATACTCGTTGCAGACAGGCGAAAGTCTTGTTTCTAATGAATATGACTGAAATTTTTAGAACTATTTTATTTTTTTTCATTGATTTCCTTATATGTGATCTCAAAAGATAATGAAAAATTTTTGTTTCTTATGCAATATTTCACAATTTAATGTTAGTTTTAGATTTTTATTTGTTTTCTATTAAATTATTTTTGAATATACTTTCCACTGTTTCGAAAAGTGATAAGAGTTTGTATTTAACAATACATTAAAAAAAACGCTAAAAAATCGTATTATTCGTTATATTTGAATTTTGTGCAGGATTTCTTTAAAGTTATACCCATATTGTTTTACACAAATGATTAGTAAGGGGATTTTGTATTTTAAAATATATGCAAAACTGCCTAAAAAAATAGTAGTTAGTAATTTTTTTATCTGAATTTTATTTGATCTGTTAAAGTTAAAATTATGGTTTTAGATATACATAAGCAGTAGAACACACAGTCAGTTGTCTCAATTTGTTGGCGAAATTAAGAGGTCTCCATTTGGATCAGATACTAGAGTTGTCACATTAGCGTCCAGACAACACCTCTGCATTAATAATGACATTTTAAAACTCAAGAATATTGACCTTATGAACGAACGGTGAGTTTGTAAAACTATTTAAAATTTTCATTCCTTTATGGTTTGCTATTCTCTCACCAAACAATAAAAATGTAATGTTTATAATGGTATCATATTACTTTAACTATCTGTTTATTGTTATTACGTCTTACGTTTGCTTTTCTGAAAGTTGTGTTAGAGTTGTTGAGGACTTTATTTTGTTCCTAAACAAATTTGAGATTATAATGCCAAAAATCTTTTTTATAGGGTCCCATATTAAAAGAATGCAAACGAGGCCCTATCTCTCTGCAACCCTCGTGATATCCACATCAAGAGGGTTGTAAAGAAAATAAGTTAATCTGGCTAATCTGTCATCTTTTAGAGGCAACCAATCTAAAACGATTATATAAACGAATACCCTAGATTAAATTGTCACGAGCGCTACCTTTGCAAAATTTCAGCTTAATCGTTCAAATAGAATTGTTTTGAAATTCGTTTGTTTGTTCGGTTGAAAAAAAAAGTTTGCCCCAAACACATGAAATTAATATAAACTTTTTAAAAAATTTTAATAGTTATGGAAGAATTAACCTTGAAAATCTAAATTGTCTCTCGGCGGTAGACAGTTCTTTTACAAAATTTTGATATGCTCGCATTAAGATACTAATAAGTAACTAAATGTATGATTCGTGTTATAAAAGCGTATGCGCAGAATATCCAACTAAACGTTATAATGTGTATCATACATCTGTAGTGTTAAAGATGACCTTAGACCGAATAAATGTACGCGATGCTTACGCATGAAATAATGTTTTCATCAAAATTTTAGTATTGCGTTTCCGGGAATAAAGAACACCGATCAGAGATTTAAAATAGTAGTCTGTATTTAGAATTTCAGTATTTGCCCGACCGTCCCTTACACCCTGTATATACATTCCCGTAAAACCTTTGTAAATAAATTATTAGAAGAAGTATTCTATTTTATTATTACATAAATGTTTTCTAATTTTAAGTCGGTCTTACACATTTTATTAGTAAATAGAGATCGACACCGAGTACATAAATATAGTGTTGATAACAGCAATCTGCGGTAGGCCCGCGATGTGCGACAGAAAGGGACGAGGCGGCATTACCATATTATTTTAAATATAACCGTTTTTGCACATATCTACCTTTTTATAACATTTTCGAGGGGGCAAACGAGCATGCGAGTCACCAGAGAATAGGTAGTCGTCGCCGCCTGTGTACACTGGCAACCCCAGACAGGTCACTAGTGAGTTGTCGGGCTCTTTGGCAGGAATATGATAGCTGATATGCGGCGGGAGTTGGGTTATGAAAGGGATGTGGGGTGATGAGAGGGAGTGGACAGCCGGATCTCTCACTCACTGGACGAAATACAACGGCAGAAGCTGCTACCTCAGGTCTGCATTTTGTAAGAGTATTTTAACGGCGAGCCGCCCCACTTGTATGCTACAGTCAAACTGGCCACAGCATGGTTCTGCCACTATCACGTAATACATTCAAGTCGTTACATCAGTTTACTTTCCATGCGCATCTATTATATTATTCTGTACATATACAATTTAGTATACCTATTGTATATAAACAGGAGCTAGAGCCCAATAATGGAAATACTAGTACTGTAAAGGGAAATTAAAAATTGTATTAAATCTAGGAATTAAAAAAATTTAACAAGTAATTAATGCAGAAGTCCCCATCGGTTGGTTGTATTATTATCCTAAATAATTTAATTAATGCAAATCTTTTTATAGTATAAAATGAAGTCGCTTCCGTTGTCTTTTCGCTTAGATCTTTTAAACTACTCAACGGATTTTAATGCAGTTCTCAGGAATAGATAGAGTTATTTAAGAGGAATGTTTATTTGTAAAATACATTCGTATTATACTGAAGAAAAGCCGAAATATTCAAAGATTTGTAATGTGATGTAATAAACATATTTTTGTGAGCTTAAATTGCACACTGGTTAAACTTTACGAGATAGGTCAAATTAATGCACTACTGAATTGTATATTTTAAAAAGATCGATAAAAAAGCCCGCGATGGTATATACAACCCACAATAAATCATATACGTAGTACATTTGATGTAGATCAAAATCGTCGTTTACAGCATTTCACTAAAATGGATATCTTAGATTAAAATCTAGATATGTACGAAGTGGAGGCACAGTGGCTGGTAGGCCGTACGTTTCGTTCCGATTGGCAGCGGTAGGCGGGCGTGGGGTGTGGTGTGTGCGTATGAATAGCGTGTCGAAGGCCGCGCCTTATCGAGTTCCGGTTGTCCCGCGCCGTCGCGATCGGTCGCCTTCAGTCCAGTCCATTGGACCACCGTTTAGAATAGTGTGTTACTATGTGACAATTATGCCACGTTTGCGTTCGTTCCGGTAATCTATTACACATGGTAATAGGTAGATTTATAGTTATTTTTGTCTCTTCCCGGGGCAACATTTTCACCTATGACGTTATTATATCGTGGTAACCCGGAAGGGTTTCATGACCTTCGCGCTGTTGGCACCCCTGTGCTTACTGGTTGCTTAGACGAAGCCTACATAGCCTACGGGCTAAAAAGGCAGGCGACTTAACGTTTTAGGGGGTTTTTAGTCCGTGCGAGTCGGACACCCCGTGCGCCCGCGCGCACAAACTGCCCATAACGGGTTTTTTCCCTCCTTCACTTTCGCACCGTAAGAAATACAAAAACTACAAACGCGCCTCTCCCTGTAGCATTGTATGCTTTGTAGCGATCGCACGCGTCTATTGGTATTTTCCAGCCAGTAAAATAAAAATAAAACGTGCTTTACAGCGTGACGCTATAAACAGCACTTAACAGTGCGACTTTCAGTACGTTATTGTATAAATAAGATTAAAACCTTTTTCTTTTCCAATTGTAGATATTAGGAAATTAAATGGAGGGGAGTTCTTTGCCCAGCAGTGAGACACTTGAAATGGCTATAAAAAAGATGTTAGTATTTGAGTAGGTATTAAGGTGAATTTATCTATTAATCTATTTAGCTATTTAGGCAAGATTAATTTCAAAGAAAATAATTTTAAGGGTTTCAATTATCATAGTTAAAAAAAAACCGAGTTTGTTTTGTTATATATAATCGTTTATTTTATCTGTACAGAAAACAATAGGTATTTCAGTCATGTCTGGAAGACGTAGTACTTCAAACATAGGTAGCACAAGGAGTGCATAAAGTATGCATTTAGGTAAAGATAGAGAATCATCAGAAAAGCGTGAGGTTCTCCTTAGCCAGGATCGAGATAGACATGAGTTCAGAGAGCCAGAGAATCGCCCGCACAGACTAATTTATGGGAAAATAAAGTGAATTCTGCCATGAATTACGATTTTTTGATTCCATACAAAGATGATCATATAGTATCAATATATATGTCATAATATTAAGACAGTAGTGTGTGAACATTGTTCGGTATTGAAATTCAAGGACAAATCGAAAAGCATGTCCGACATTCCACACTGTCCCATATTAATATCTACATTACAATAAGAATCAGAAAAATGATTTATTCGACTACCCTACAGTTGATATAATTGAAATGAAATTATTTTTTACAAATGTTGCCTACATTATTGTCAACTAGTTCAAAATGTGCTTTTTTTCATGAAGTAATTGCACACACAATTTACGTACTCTTATTTTATTCTAGGTGTCTCGATATGCAAAGGTCCAAAACCAAAACTACGTGCGTAGGCGAAGACGGTAAAGTTTTGAAGAAGACAAAAGGAAATCATTGTAATAGTTGCCCATATTATAATCAGAGTAACATACATAAAATGACACAACGTATACTTGTCGACATCATGGATATAGAGGATTTAGTGCAAAACGGCAAGGCACTGAAGGCTTGTCCATATTACGCATCAAGACACGCGCTAGACGACGCTCAGGTCAGTGGTATGAACGCTTGTTGTTAGAGTTAATTTACGGTAACACATTAGAACTAAATCACAGTTGTTAAACTAGATATCACTATCATAATTTTTTTGCAGGTACCATTAAGTATATAGTACGCGATTATAACTTGCTTTCTTTCCTGGCTTCGCCCACATCAACGTAAAATGAATTCCTACATCTTTTATATTAACTGATAACGCTCTTTCCACCATGATATCAATCACGCTGCTACTCTCGATGTATTTGTATTTAAATACCAATACCATACAAAAGAAGCCGCGCGTAGAGTCAGCGGTATCCATGATCATGATCAGTATGAAAAATATACATAATACAACGGAACAGGATAAAAACTCTAATATAATATTGTAGAACATTGATCAGGGTGGTATTTTTGGGATCTTCGATGAAGTCCAGGAATTCAAGTATTTAAATAAAAGAGGTCTCAGGCTCTGAACCGTTTATTGTCCGGTTCTTCAGCATTCTCTCCTTTCTGTGTTTCACTATCTACTTTTTTCACTTGTTATTTGCGAGACCGGATTCGAATATTCTATTGTACTTTTATACTCTAATTTTGAATCGAACGCGAACCCTCATTTGCGAAACTAAGTACGAAAGCTGAATGCCTCACATGTCACCTACTCCTAGGTCCGCTACTACAATATAAATTATACTTTTATAATAGATACAATAGATTATACTCTCCAGAGTATAATCTATTATATCTATCATAAACGTCGTTTGTTGATGTGATGTTTACATCTTTGTGTTCATAAATGCCAAAACTCCTAGAGATATGTACACCAAAATCCGAGCGTTGACGAGTCTGTTTTTTTTTTGACGACCAATGCGTTCAGTAGTTTCGCAACGTATTTCTGTACCTCAGTGTTAATGAGTATACACCTCTTGTTTTTCCGAGGGTTTACTCGTTGTCTTATCTCAATCCTTAAACCCCGACAAGGATATCTCCTTACATTTGGTTTTAGGATTGGGGTTGAAAAGTGAGTCAGAAGGAAGCTTGACGTGGAGTCACATTGTGGCTCAACAGATGAACGATAGAGACGTAATGGGGTCGCTGTTCATCCGATATTATTGGCAGATCCGGCTCTTGATTCGAGCTTCCTGTTCATGGAAATTAAGGAGCAAGCTCGCCGACAGGAAGAACAGCCTTAAGGAACAGGTCTTATTTCGAGTTTGGTCTGGATTCAGTCCCGACTAGCATTAGCACTAACAGAAGTACTGGACGTGTTGTTTGTAACTATGAAAGTCGAATTTAAGATATTTACCAATAGTGTATTTAATAGACCACATAGCTATTAGTGTCTGTAAATGATACTTTATATAACTGATGGCGAAGGGCACGCCTAGAGTAAGTAGCACCGACAGCGAAGGCGTTTAGAGACTTAACATAGCGGTAGTAGGCAGACCGACGTGCGCGCATAGGACAGGCAGCACCACAGGCTTTTAGTTCCGCATTACAAGAGTGCCTACGATCACGCTCTGAAGAGGTGCCCTGAGATTCAGATGTGGCGATAGCAATCGAATGTGCTTACGGAACTTGCCCGGGCGCCAATGATTGAAACAAAGAGTGCACCCCAGATGCGCAACATGGGCAGCAGAGTTTTCACGAGCTTCTGGTACTGCGTCACTGATGGCAGCAACAAAGGCATCGGGGACAAGCGATACGGGCAGTAGAGGCGCTATGCACTTTGAACGCAATCGCCATAAATGGCAACAATAAACACGCAGGAGACAATCAGAGCTGCCAGGGGAGAAGCCACGAATTTATAAATTTATATCCACTGGTCGGAGTTCTAAACCCCAAGCTTCACGAAAAAGCCTGATGAGGAGATCTTCTTTATTTGATTTAACCTTTTCATGGTTGGTGTATAAATGCAGGCCGTAATGAGGGCAAATGGCTGAAGTTAAGAAGTTGAAGAAAAAACTCATACTGCATTAATTTTGGGGTTTCCTAATGGCGCGCTTACGTTCCTGGAAACACTAAGTGAACAAGTGAAATATGAGCGACTATCAAAATAGAAGCTCCATTGTGACGATCACCTGAAACACACAATGCTCAGCTTAAAAATGGGGAATAACCTTACAATGAGATTTGACAGTAATAAAATATTTAATGTGAAAAGTTGGTACGTAAGGCAATTTGATTAGCTACGCCGGGAGTTGTGTACAATGTGAGTATATAAGCTTTTCGACGATGAAATTCTGAATATGCAAGCTTTTGCAACCGTCCATCTGTAGCATTCTACAAGTCCTAAAGGTGATATCGACCATGCATTTGAAGTCGGAGCTACAAATCGACACGAACATCATCCTCAGAAGATTTGGAAAACGACATCTTAAGGTGAAAACTATAAAAAGGTCTTTCGCCTACATTGCTAATATTACCCGAGCTATCTCCGAGCTGACTGTCGAAGACACAATAGTAGGGGAGTGAATGATGATTTAGATATCTCTTTCGCACGGAACACGATCTATCCAAAACAGCAAGGAAAAGAGTAGAAGCCAATTCTGCTTGACCAGTGCCGATTCTAGGCCATAAGTCAAAATGCAATTTCAAAAGTTTGTAACGGGAACTTTTGGTAATTAATGGAAGAGTTGATGTAATATTGTACCAATTTGTGATCGACACAGGCGTCTCTCGTAGCAGCGTGAACTCACGCCTTGCAAAACATCTACCGAAATGCCTTGACATGCAAGAAATGGGAGCAAGGAGCTAAGTAAGCGTTAGGTCAGAAAGAAAGGCCTCTTTCTTCAAAATGACAGGACGAAATTGTTTTAGAAGATAAAAAAACAGTCACTGCAGATTGGTGCACTAACAATAATTTATCTCTTGTTCTATAAGAATGATCTTGCTGCACATAAAACCAGACTCAGTAAAGTTAACAAACCATTTAATGGACAGTGTGTGCGCTTTTATAATAAGGTCCTAGTTGAAATAAAAATTTTTATATATCACGAATTTAAAACTTTCATTAAGAAAAGGTTATATGGTAAGAGTTATTATGATGTATAATAAATAGCTCTTCTATACCACTATATAAATCTATTGGCTCTGTCTGTACATTTATTTTTTTCACCTAATTTTTGTGATGAATAATTGTTTTATGATGCAGTGATTCGCATTATACTATTTTTTTTTTTTCATTTTTTCTGCCTGTCTGTATGTCTTCTTATAACTCAAGAATGTCTCGGATGATCGAAATGAAAATTGGTATAAAATAATAAAATGTAATCGCGCACATGATGGGCCACTGTCTGTCTGTCTGTATGTATGTCTTTTTATAACTAAAGAACATCTCAGACGATCGAAATGAAAATTGGTGTACTGTAATAAAATGTAGTTGCACACATGATGGGCCACTGTCTGTCTGTCTGTCTGTATGTATGTCTTTTTATAACTAAAGAACATCTCGGACGATCGAAATGAAAATTGGTGTACTGTAATAAAATGTAGTTGCGCACATGATTGGCCACTGTCTGTTCTGTTGTTTTACTGTGTGTTTGTCTGTCTGTGTGTGTGTATGTTTTATAAGGTAAGAACGGTTTGACCGATTATGATTAAAATTGATATACAGTAAGAACATTTGATTTAGTAAATGGTAGGCTATTATTTTCCGGTTTTTCTATTTATCTGTTTGTACGTTTTTGAACATGTGATTGCGTAAATAATAGGCTACTGTCTGTCTATTTGTTTTTTGGCATGTGTGTATGTGTTTCTTATAACCTCTGTATAGCTGTATTTTTTATTAGTGAATTTGTCAATATAAGTAAATAAAAGTATTAAGATACAATACAGATTATTTAATTTATGTTCAATGAGACATGAGGTTCAGGGCGTATGGTGGTTTTTTATGTGACCTCTGACGTATAATAGGTTTCAACTTAGTTCTAAATTACCTGTTTTATCAATTGAGACATATGATAAACATTGTACATGATTACAGTGTAATTAATGAGCGCCAACCGACAACAAGTACCGAAAAAAGATATACACAATGAAATGTTAAACAAAGAGATTAAGGTAGGTACGTGATTTCGAATATTGAACTGGGATCACTTCCCACCTATATTTGTTCTTGGTCTCTCGTCTGTGATGAAACCTCGGCAGTAGGCAGTGCAGGCATATATATTAGAAGAAACGTTGCAGGTTGAGGCTGTCTCAGCAATGAAACACTGTGCACTTCCAAACCGCCGTCTTCGTATCCAGATATCGGACATCCACTCTTGCGCGGGTGAAAAAAAAGGATCCTAGAACCACCATAAACACGTGCCACCGATGATAACTGGTATACCAGATTTCACAAATCACTTCTCTGAACAAAACATCGCATTTTACCCGTTACTTAGGAGGATCCCACGAAAAATACTTATATTAAACAGGAGAAGATTGACTGGTTATAATATTTCCTGAAAAGAAATTCGTCTTTCGCAATGTCTGCCCTGACGCTTTTCAAATCAGAAAAGAATACTTACGAATTTTGGTATTTGAGAAACTTATCTTCGATATGATACAAATGATATGGCTGATCAATCTAATGAAGGATTTAATGACACTAACAATTAGATATTCAAAACAGATGCTTTTCAATTTCTTCTTTTTTATGATCCATCGACTGAATCGAGTTATAGATGCAAAAAAGTTCCTTTACTTCTATTGAAAACGAATTATGGAACCATCACAATAACACTACATCATCTCCGAGTAATATAGCTTAAACTTTATTTTGGTAGTAGCTCCGTTCAAATCAAAACCGTGAGCGGTAGCGGACTCGATATTGCAAACAAGACGAAGAGCAGAATCGAAAGTCGATACCGGATAAGGACGAAATCGAGAACGGAACCATGGTTGGAATCGAGTGTGGAATTAAAATTAGAACCAAGAGCGTGTTCGGAATCGGAATAAGGTACGATGCCGAGATTTCAAACTGTTTAGCCCGTTTCCGTGATAAGAATACATAAACTATATATATAGGAAAATGGCTAACTTAAAATCATAACAGGTATATTAGAAAGGAAGAAAAATTCGTGGAATATGGTATTAGTTTAATTTTGATGCTTAAGAAGGTTAAAAAAAAATGCTCAAGGTGTGGTGTCAAATGATAGCTGTAAAATATATAACAGGGAATTATTTTAATTTTATTCAATCCGTTTCCGAAAATAAAATCGGCTAAAAATTCCCTGTGAAGGTATTATTATAATGTTTTTAAGAACAAATTCGTACAATTTTAAAAATATTTTGCTTTGATCTTAAAATATGGTTCAAAAGGCAATTTGTTTTTAAACAATCAACATCATTTACGGCCTCCCCCCTTCAAAGCGGAAAAATGGAAAAAAAAACAGTGCATCAAAGGAACGCTGTCTTTCCTGAATAAGACGTGCATGCTATATGCTTACGCAAGCGCGCGTGCGTGCGGGCGGGCTAACGGGCGGTCTTCGGGCGTGCGTGCGTGTGTGTGTGCTTGGGTGTTTGTGTATGTGAGCAGAGTTTAACCCTAATTCGATTTAAGCTTTCGAGCCAATCGCTCGCGGTGAGGTCGAACCTGACGCTTTCTCCCCCAAAGTCGATGCTCCCGACCGCTGAGCCCCAGCGCTCTCGTGTGTTTGTATGCGTGTAGACGATAGAGAGAAAATTTGCACAAAACTATTTATTTTACGCGTCCGAGAAATCAGCGGGGCTTCTTAACCCTAATCTACTTAGTCCGAGACCGGGTTCTGAATTAAAAGCGAGACTGCGATTAAAGTCAAAAATGAGACAAATCGGTATCTAAATCAGGATTGGGATTGAGATCGTAAACGGTCGATACATAAGATAAAGAATGTGTTCAAAGTCCACGCGGGCGAAGCCGCAGGCAGAAGCTAGTACCATATATATTAACATATACCGTTCATACCATAATATATATATTCTATAGAATATATTGACGAAAAAATCCCTGAGATTTAACTGGTCGGCTATTAGGTTGTTTCGTATAATTTTCAAATGTATTGTAATAATTTTATTAAATAATTATCCTGCAGATTAAAGCAAAAAAGACAAAAAGATCAATCCTTGAATTCCTTGCCCATTCTTCTCAGGGTTAATCAGCATGTACGCCACCATCACTGTCTATCACTCTTGTACACTAACGAGCAGCTGAGAGCACTCTCAACTGCCTTTCTCTAACTAGTAGTATCATACTCTACGAATTTTTATGACTATCGTTCTGATAGACGGTTTAACAACTGGATTAGTGTCTGGCACATTAATTTTAGGTCTTTTCGTACTTAAACAACGTAATATTAAAATTACAGACATACTGAAATACTTTGAATTTTTAGTTAAAAAAAAAAACAAAATTGGCGTCTGGCTCATTCATTGTTAGCAATGATAAAAATGTCTGGCATTAAGAGATGGATGTTTGTTAAACTTATCGAAAGTAAAATATTAAAAATTAACCTTCTTAAAAATATTTAAAAAGTTAATATAATTACCTGTACAGGCAGGACGCGCACAGGTAAACGCAACCGCTACTGCCAGCCAGACAGCCCAGACCCTAACCGAAAGAGCAAAAGAAACGAGATATCAAAAAATCAGCTGACCTGAAATTCTTGTTATCCCGACGTTACTAGCTCCCGTACCATTTGGAATGGTAGTGATGTTAATGCCAAAAGAATACAATAATGACATATTGCAAGTAACATAACTCTATTACCTATGAAAAAATATATAGTTTGATTTGATATAACACATAGGCGAAAAAAAGCATAAAATTATTACTGAATGAAAAACCCGGTAAGAAGTCGAGCTGGTTATGCACTTGGATATTTCTTTCTTTAATATCCGGACATTTCGTAATACCTTTTTTTATAATAATGATATAAACTCACGCCTATTCCCCAGAAGGGTAGGCAGGGACTATCGATTTCGACACGGTATGATCTTTGCATATCTCTCTTGCCTCACTGACATCCATCAATCTTTTCATGCAAGCTCGTAAGCTCGTCTGTTTCGAGTGCTTTAAAATTTGGCCCTTTTTAAAATGCCACCATTATAGTAGGTATAGGATTTTATAGGGCGACCTATGCCGAAATTATTTTACACGTAATAAATTTTTATGTATGAATTGGGATGTCTAGGAACAAATATACTCCTTGTCATCATGTACTACTTCACGAAATGGCTGGAAATATTCATTATATCAAATCAATGGACAGTAATGTTGGCGGAGTCGTCAACCAGGTGTTCTGCCTTTTAATTAGTGACTTCTAATCACTTTGGAAATTCACACCGACTAAAGCAGAAACATCTAATCCCAGGTTTTTCAGGAAATTTGAGAAATTCTGGATATCCATAAAGCAAGAACATAGGCATACCATCCACATCCAACGGCATGGGCAATGATCATGATTAGAATCTATATATAGAAGTACAAATAGGCCTCTTACAGTATTTTCTAGGACATATATAATGCTGCCATATATCCGCTATTAACACGAACTAATCTACATATTGATTTTTTGTGGAAATTTTTCAATTTTTCTATTAATAATTTCTTTTATGACTCATTCGTCTATTTTGGAAAATGTGCATTTTATCCAGTTCCATTATTTCTCTACCTACATTTGATATCCATAGCGCTTAGACTCGTCTCTTGAGATTGGGAAATGTATGTAGTGACATACCTAAAAAAATGTGAGCCGTCACGGGGCGCCTGACAGAAGTGAAATGTCGAGTTTGTACAAGTAATACACATTAGAGACGAGATTACGAAAGGAACTAAATATAGCACAATGGAAAAATTAAATATGACGAATTTTTTACAGAAAATGATGACTATTTATTTAATAAACATTTATGTATTTTCATTAAATACAAAAATTCAATATTAATTCCAAGTCGCCACAACTTAATTCATTTCATCTGTGACTTCAGTAATAGTTACATTCGATGTTTCCTCTGATGGTATTACTGTGACAATTGCTTGTAACAATAATAATTAATAATTGATTATTAATAATCAATAATCAATTGATTATTAATTATTAATTATTCTGATGTGATCAAAAGCTAGAAAAGCGTCCAGAGAAATGAACTGATTTCTCTGATCTGATCAACAGTTAGAAAAGCGTCTGGACGCTTTTCTAGGTTTTGATTAGATCAGAATAATTAATAATTGATTATTAATAATCAATATTATTATTATAATTATTAATTGATTATTAATAATCATTGCTATTATTATTATTAATAATCGATTATTAAATCTGAATGAAATCAGTTCATTTCTGCAGAGAAATAAACTGATTTCTCTGATCTGATCAAAAGCTGGAAAAGCGTCCAGACGCTTTTCTATCTTTTGAATAAATGACCTGGGCTATAAAGATTGACCGAGTCTAAACAGATGAAGTTTCAAAACATCGTTCTTTTCGGGTCAAGAGTACAAAATTATGTATATCTTTTTCTCCTTGCTAACTTTTGTATTTCAGGTGGTATTGATGAGTCATGCTGGGCTAGTAGGAGGTGCGGCGCGAGCGGGGCGTGGTGTGCGGTTGCGCGGCCATGTGTTGGTAGTGGACGAGGCGCATGCACTTGTGCCGGCGTTGCAACGCGCACATGCTGCGCCATTACCGCGTACTCACTTGCACATATTGCTCATTGCATTGCGCCGCTATACGCGCCACTACGCGACCCGCCTTGCCAGCCGTCATTTGTTGTGTCTCAACCAAATCATATTTATTGTAGGCCGGCTCTTAGGTCAGTATACAGCGGAAGATGCACAACTATACCTATTGCTTTACTAGCTTTTATTCAGTGCTCTATTACCGTGGATAGAGATTCTAAATCGACATTTTGATCCTTATTAAAACTTTGATCCCAATTTTATTTCGGTAACAATCCCCATACTGATACTATTCCAAATTTAAACATCTCTTTTTTCACTTTACTACTTTCTAATTGTCTCTCTCTCTCTCTCTCTCTTCTGTTTCTGCTTTCGGCTTACGCGTTTTACTCCCGTTTTCCTTCGGCACTCCCTCATATCGTATGTCCTTTCAACTTTTCCTCCCTTTCCATTTTTCTCCGCTCCTCTCGCTCTAGCTCAAATAACACGAAAATATACAAGGCTGACAAAATGAAATAAAACTTTAAATATTAGGCCGGGAAAAGGTTTTTTCATATTTTATATACAAATTTAATATAATTTCTTATCATATTTCATTTTCATATCATTATGTATGCCTTTTTGTAGATAGTAACATAATGTATTTGCTGTAGAAATTATGGGATTTCTGAGCAGAAAACTGCGACAAGCAGATTTGATAGTTCTCTCTTGATATTGACTTAACATCACCTAAAGAATTCTGAAGAGTCCGAAATAGGTGAAAATCTGAGGGTGCAAGGTTAGGGCTATGTGGTGGATGCATTAACACTTCTCAACCAAACTTATTCAATATTTTCCAAGTGGCTAAAAACGGTGTGTGGTCTGGCGTTATGGTGGTGAAAAACCACACTCGTTCTGTTCATCCATTCCGAACGTTTTTTCTCTACATCTTGTTTGAATCTCAGCTGTTGGTAATAGAGATCCGAATTAATGGTTTTGCCCGGCAGTAAAAGCTCATAATCACTAATGCCCTTCCAATCCCACCATACAAATAGCATCAAATTATTGTAAGTTAATCCGGGTTTCACTATAGTCTGTTGAGCTTGTTTCTCTTTTGACTATGATCTTTTTCACATGTTCTTGCCGTAGGTAATCGATTCTTCATCATTAGTAATCAATTTTTTCGAAAAATATTCGGTTTCAATAACGAATCGCAAATGAGTACACAATTCATTAGATTTCTTTCAGAGAGTTAGTTTGGGATCCAAGTATTGAGTTATTTTTTATATATCCAGCTTTTTTCAAATGGTTCAAAATTGTTTTGTAGTCATTCTTCGGCTCTTCAGCTATGTCGTAAGAACTAATATATGCTGATCTTACTTTACTTTTTCCAAAATAACATCGACTTTATTCGTAACAGGTCGACCAAAGCTAGGTTCATCTTTGATATCAAAATGAAAGTGCTGAAAACGCTTGATTTAATTTTATACTACTCTTATCGACACTGTATTAGGTCCATAAACGTCTCATATTTTAATACGTTTTTATTAGTTTCACCAGTATGTCTGTGACCAACTCCTTTGAATTCGATTTTAACCCACTTTATTGTAATAAAACTTCAAAATGTATCGAGTTTCTACGTAAGATTCACCACTCATTTTGGTGGACAGAAAAATAATAGAAAAATGGCAGGACATCGTTTTTATTTTTTAAATGTCGTTTATTTAATGGTATCAAAACTAAACAGATACAAACAGCGTAACTAAAGATATTTTACTGCAACTTTTTACTTATAAAATACGAAAATACTTTTTCGCGAACCTAATTTATAAGCTTCCATTTTACTTGACTATGATTTATACCAGCTAACGAATTTCATCAAATTCGGTTAAGCCATTGTTGAATTATAAGAAGACTAATAAACATAGAGATAGACAGCAAAACACTTATATCTTACGTGATTGTATGTTCAATCAGAATACTACATTTTATTAAAATTGGTTTATCCATTATCTAGTTGTAAGGAAATATAGAGACAAACAATAACTTGTATAATATGCGACGTTGAGTTCTATCAGTGTAGTAAATTTCTTAAAACCGGTTATGCCTATGCCAAGGTATAAGATATAGAAACCAATAGAGTAACAGACAAATAAAAAAGACTTCAAGTAATCTTCATAGCAAATTTCATACATTTTATTTAGTTAAGGTAACAGACAAACAGAAATAGTTATAGATAATTATGGCTAGATTATTGGCCAGCGCAGCAAGCACGGCAATAAAATGTGTAAATAGAGTGGGTTAAACACTATGGCAAGTCCTAGTGAGTATAGCGGTGGTGTAGTAAAGTTATCGACAAGCATTATAAAAAATTGAAATAATACATTTAACTGCCTTACTCTGAGAGCTTACTTATTGTACTTTAATGCATCATTAGTTTTTACTTAAAAAATGTCTAAGAAAACATCGTTCTCAGAGTCGATTTTATATTCATTAACACATAGTGAGCTAATGAGATAAACTGATTTTTCATATTTAATAACAATTATTTTAATGTACATTAGAACTAAATATTGAACTTTGCTTTCCGAGTGCTATCATAATTATTATTGTATTATAAATATTATCATAATTACATTCAATTTCACTGCATTTTTTTTTTAATTTATTCAAAAATGTCAAAATATTGTTGCTAGCAATACGTGCGCTTATTGATTAATACTCTCGTCAACAGATTTAATATTGCTTGCAAAAAACAATTATTGAGTTCTTAATTATTCGGTAGTATTGAATATTCGCGCAGTAATGATGTTATGAAGTGACGTCATCCCATGTTATGAGAGCTGTCGCTTATGTCAACCAGGCTTAATCACCAAATTTATTGAGTTTAGACTTGAAAATCTCAAATTGAGCATGTTTTTTGTTTATTGTGAAAATAATGGATTTACAGTTCGAAGTCAAAACAGTCTTATAGTTAAACAACTATTAATAAAATTACCATAAAGAATACAATACAAGTTGGGCACCGGGATATGGACCCTTACTATTTTTGTATCCAAAACCTTTGACAGATATTAAAAGCATCGGGTTAAGCGGTATGATCCACGCCAATTAATTTAAAAAAAAATCTATAGGGCTGTTCGAGCAGACACCGATGGCATCAAAGAAACATGAAGAAACTGAAATATATATTTTGGAAGATTTTGTAATAAAGGCAGAAATCGATCACCTTAATTTGCGACAGTTAGTAGAATTTTGCAAAAAAAGAAAATTGGCACCCATATTACACGGATTTTCCTTACGTTACAACATCAGCGAGTCTGCAGAGCAAACTAAAGCGAACACAGAAATCAATAGAAATCCTTTGCAAACATTCTTGAGCAGCATATCGATGGAAAACCCAAAGGAATCTATCACAGAAAATATTGGAAAAGTGCCGGCTAGTGACGAGGTACTATAACATTTAAAAACATGATTATAGTTTCAAGTATATATGTTTGTTTCTAATAATACTTCCATGGGTATAATTGAAAAGGAATTATCCACGAACCTATAGTCTATTTCGTAAATCAAACAAATTGCGATATTCTCCTTGTTTTATGTTTCTCAAAATTGTTGATTTGGAAATTTTGAAAAAAAGCACCAAAACAAAAATTATAGTTATAATATTATCTTGATCTGACATACTATTACAGCATATATGGTTATACTAATATTACATTATATAATACATGCATTATGTACCCTACAGTCCTTAATACACTTAATTGTCATACTCTTAATACAAAACCAGTTTTTGTTAACATCGACTAGCATAATATTTTCATTTGCCTTATGGATATACATTATATATTTCATAAATAAAAAAGTATGTAAAGTATTTGAGGCCTATTTAACATGATCAACATATTTAGTGTTCAAGGAAGGAAGGATTTGACTGCGTGGACATCTCTGCGGGGGGTGCGCTGTATGCGCTATTGGAATTCCTGGAGCGACTTTGCGAACGCAGTGCTATGGGGCGTGTCTTGGTGGCGTGTGGGCCGCCGCAGGGTGCCCATCTGAAGTACTTGCTGCTTGACCCGACACGCCCTTTCCTCGACTTAGTTCACCAGTGTCGCTCTGTAAGCGTTTTTTTTTTCAATTATATGTAATTGTATGTTTGTGAACCATGGCTTGTAACCTAAAGTTTCAGGCGTAAATTATGCAATGGAAAATCTATGTATATGATTAACAAATTGAAATTTATCTCACTAATGAATATTCGGTACGTACATAGTGTCTGACATGCTATGGATGAAATATACAAAATTTCGAGATGTCTGTTACCAAATGTTACATTTTGAATGAAACATCAGTAAATTCCGATACATTAGAATGATGTACGTATCGTGTGTGTGTCGAAAGATATTATTATTATTACTAATAATAGCGCTTTTTCTTTTAGTTGGTTGCAAAACAATTATAATTGATATCAAATTTAGTTCTGTACAGTTCTACGCAGGTTTCAAACCCTTTAATGTTTCAGGCATAGTAAACAATATCACTAGTCTTTTTCTGCAATATTTCAAACTAAATATCTGTCTCAGAAAATATTGCTGAAAACATATTTAGAAAAAAATCCATATTTCCTTCCCTTCGCGATCAATTTAATCATTTCTTCAAAAGATAAAGTCGAAAAAGCGGCAAATTTTAATTTACTTGTTTAAAAACACTTCGCAGGACAAGTATATTTAAATTTTTTTTTAACTAAATTTATTTAAGAATAAAAGATAGTCAATCACTTGCTCTAAAAAAATCAACTATAACAAAACGGCGAGAAAAACTCTTTTTAATTACGATACAACGGAACGGAACAGAATGCAAAAGAAAAAAGTACTGCTTGCAAAATCTAATTATGCATACAAATCTTCACGCAACCGACACACTTTTTCTGTGTACACGCTGCCAACTTGACGGTTTTCATATGATGGCTGGTAAGCGTTGACTAATTGTGTTTTCGACTGTTGGCGGTGCTAGCGCAGCCTACATCCATCCATACGCGGTGAATCATGTAAATTTTCGCGTTTGTGAAACAACAAGATGACATGATAAATAAAAAATAAATGTATAGCATATTATATTTATATTTTTTATCATTTAGGGGGCATGTATACATATGCCCCTATATGTATATGCACTTGATATATGTATCCTTTAAAAATGACTCGTATAAATGATTCCAAATATGTCATAGATTTCATAACGTAAAACCACAACATCTAGTTTTAATGAGGTCTGCCATGCACTTCTATCATTGATACGTCGATAGGTTATAGTAGCAGGCGGTACTATGGAGCCTATGAGCGAGTTTGAAGGACTGCTGGGTGCGCGCGACCTTACACTGCTGCGTTGCGATCACGTTGTGCCAGATGACCATGTCTTAGGGATCTGTTTATCCGAGGGACCCTCTGGCATGCCTCTATGTTTTTCCTACGAAAATCGAAATTCAAAACGATCGGTGAGTTCGGTTTCGGGTCTTCGATATGTCGTCTATCTCTTAATATATCTATATTTTCTTTCCTTTACTTTCTTTTGCAGCTTGATGAGATAAGCTGTATACTGAAAAATCTTAGCAGTGTAGTGCCAGAGGGAATCGTCTGTTTTCTGCCATCTTATGTATACGAGCAAACCCTTTATACCCATATGGAAAACAATAAAATAATACATAGTATTGCTAAGAAGAAAAAAATATTTCGTGAACCGAAATTGGCAACGGGTGTGGACAAGGTATGTAAGATTTTTATGCACTTTCTTTGCTTTGTAGTCACAAGTTAAAAATTATTTATGGAAACAACTTGTGTTTCAGATTCTAGTAGAATACAGTGCCGCAGCGGCACACGGCGCGCTACTACTAAGCGTTGTAGGCGGCAAGCTCAGTGAAGGCCTCAACTTTAGGTTACCTGACTTTTTATATATGACGATCTCATATTTTATATTCAATGGTCTACTGGTCCATTAAAATAGATCCAGTCGCCGACCCCCTATTTAACTGCATTTCTAAATTATATTCTGTATTTAATATAATTTTAAAGAAATCCATTTATTGTTTTGAAATAAAATTTTTCTGGAAAAACAAGTATAGGCGCCGAATGTTAGTTAAATTTGTATTAGGGAAGTCCATTCGAATTTTAATACCGTTCACCATGACCTTGATACAGCGAGAACCAGTTTAACTTTTTTAATCCGGACATAGAGTGGCTCAGATAACGTACTACTATACGGAAAAATATGTACACGACTTATGGTCTGACGTAATTGGTATAGTCAGCCACGTGACTGTTGCGGATGTGTCGGACCGTATCCCATTTTTATTAGATCATCTGTTGACCTGTCATCTCGACCGTTATAGGATTACTGGTAACATTCCACTCGAGTCATTAGACAACTGTTTGATTCGGAGTGTGGTGCTTCTCATACGCCCATTGCGGACAGTATCACAGGGTAAATGCTGTGATTGGCACTATAGGTGTACTGATTAGAAAGGAATGCGTACTTTCTTTGTGTTCTACCCATGAGGGCGCATTTACTTCATGCTAGATGATCTTAACATCTTGGCCGCAGTGTTGCTAGAGGCCATAAATTTATACATTCTAAAATTCGTAGTATCGATAAGTGGCAAATATCGATCCTAGTTTACAAAACGGCTTCCTGTCGTTAGCAGAAAATCTACCGGCGATACTACTTGGGCGAATTACAAGACACCTTAAGAACGAAATGCCAACTTACCTAAAAAGAAATGTAATTCTCCCTCCAACAAGACATAAGACCTGTAAAAATCACGTTAAAAGATTTGGATAGAAACTGATGCGCTAACCTTTAAAATCCTGCGCATTTTAGTCTCTTATCAAAGCTGTCCAAGGTACTTTTTATCAACATCATTTTTATCTTTGGCCAGGAAGGATGGTTCCTCGATGAGAACATCAAATCACGTTTATTATACGACGTGGGAATTTTATGGTAGATATTTTTTTACATAGGTATTCGTATGTAGAACACTATTTTCCCTTGACATCCACAGGTAACCATAATAGAATACTTTCCATTGTACTTAAAATGCGTGTTCCCTATTTGGAACGAGTTATGAGGCGTCTGTTTTGTCGCTTATATCCTTTTGATATAATTCGAGACTGCTGGAAGGTTTTAGTTCACCCTATATTTATGAATATTGAACACTCAGATCTTTCTAATTATTAACCTAGTGCCAATATTTTTTGTTCTCTAAAACATTGAAATCCTTTATTAATCGCTAGCTTTCTGAGCTATTTAGAGGAACACTTTTTAATAAATAACTGCCAATAAGTTTTTGTAATGACCATTCAGCTAGTGATTGTTTTACTTTATTTAAGCACTATAGCAGTTGAGAGCAATGGAAAAGGTTTGAGTGTAAATTTGGATGTAGTAAAAGTTTTTAACAGGGTCTGACACAAAGCTTTTCTCTTAAAGTCTCCTTATTATGGGTTTTTCAAAAAAGTGTACAGATGGACTGGCAATTTTTTCGTGAGACAAAGCATTAAGGAGTTATTGATGGCTTATGTTGGGATGTCAAGCCTGTGAATGCCAGCGTTCTTCAAGGCTTATACTGTCCTCTACTTTATTCATTCTGCATATCAACGGAAAATCGATAGCATTTGTAACATATAGATAACAATAATAATAACTTCGGCTTCTCTACTATTTCGGCATTATGTGTAACAATTTCAGAGATGAGTTAGTTTACAGAGTATGTAAACTATTTCGTCTCTGAAATCGAGTCATCTTTAAAGCAAGTGTAAATCTACCTAAGATTTAACTTTTGATGAGGGCTAACTTAGCATACGTTATTGTCGTCCAAAAATTATTAGGTTCTGTTTTTATAATTGTTTTTTTTTTATCGTATATAATGCGCTTTCGTGAGAATTGACAATCGCGCTTGTTGGGCAATCAGGTAATAATATGTTAGGTCGATTAGGTATAATGGGTCAATTAGGTTAGGTTAGTGATATATTAATTCTAAATTAATTAATATTTATTTAATTTTGTGCCACATTTTATGTTTTTAAAATATTTTGTACAAAAAATAATAGATTTTTTATTTATAAAATACGTATTTATGAAATAAATAGTATCAAAATAACATTCTGCTAATAAATAAACAACTATATCTGTTATTTACCTTTAAAGTTAGGTGTAATTATAAAACACATTTAAAAACTTATTTTCCAATAGATAACACTAATAAAACATTCGAGAAGTTTGGAGGTGAAAACCGACTGTTTTAATTCTTTCAAGGTGTCGTCAGCTCGCATATAAAACATTTTTTTTTTTCAATTATATATAATTTAAACAAAACCAGAATGTAAATTATGATGTAAATGTATGTCTAAATATATGGCTCTCTTTTCAATATTCTTTCTTATTTACAAAATAAATGTACAGTGACGAGCTTGGCCGGTGCGTGCTGGTGGTGGGGATGCCCTACCCTAATATCAAATCAGTGGAGCTTCAAGAAAAAATGAATTATCTGAATCGTACTTGCGGAGGAAATGCAGGAAATGTCTACTATGAAAATCTTTGCATGAAAGCCGTGAATCAATGCATAGGTAAGAATCCATACATTCATAACATTATCGATAATTTAGAATACATTTTCAACAAAATTATATTGCTACAAATTACGTCTTAAAATATTACCAATACACATAGGTACGCAAAAAGGGTAATTCGTACCGTAACCACACATCGTGAACATAGAATTGTTATTGGTCAACATAGGATATGCGTATGTATTTTAGCCTAGTTATTTGTGGTACTTCACATCACCTCGAGGTTGCGAATTACACTTTAAAAAAATCTTGTGTTGATATTCACTAATATGACGCCACATTTTCTATGAATAGTCTTATATCTCAGGTACTGTGTGTTGGAATATCGATACGTTATTGTCAAGATTAACCATAAAATATTGATGTTCTAAGTAAAGACAAAATATTTACAAAAAATATAATAATGATTATATGGCCTTTATGCAGATTTCTCTAATTACAATTAATTTAAACTTACAAAAAACTCACACTGGACTCGTAAAGTTAATGAACTATTTAAACTAATATCTATTACTTAGTTATTTTTCCGATGTCTGCCAGTCGGCAAAGGCCTCCTCTAACCTATTCCATTCTTTCCTTTCTTGAGCCAATTTGTTCCGCATGACTCCTGCCACTTGTCTAAAGTCGTCCTCTTACCTTTTCTACAGTCTATCTCTCTTCCTTTCGCCTTCTCTGGTACCACCACGTCACTGTTTTGCTCTATTTATCGTGTCCTGCTCTATTTATCGTGTCCTTTTATCACGTGGCCAGCCCATCTTCTTTGATGTCTTTTGATTTTCATTGTTACATTTGTAATTTTTGTTATATTTCTGCTGACAAAGTTTTTCAATCCGTCAGACTTTTTGACATTTAACATACTCCTTTCCATTGTATATTGACAAGTTGCTAGTTTGTTCAATATTTCCTGATTGACGATTGACAGCCATACGTAAGAATAGGTAGTACGTAGATGTTAAACAATTTACTTTTTAAGTATATTTGAAGTTTTTTTATCTTTCGTAGCTTTTCTCTAGCTCCAGTATCTCTTCCAGCCATTTTTAATTCCTATTTCCCCTGCTTTTCGCATAGGTTCTTTTTAAGTTACAAGCTGTCCCAGATAGATGTACTCTTCCGTATAGTCAATTTCAGTGTTCCCTAATTCTATGGTATATTTGCTTCCTTTTGTCATCACTCTATTTTTTTCCAGATTCAGTGTCAACCCTATTCTCACTTTATATCGCAAGTTTTTCAGCATGTTATTTATGTCTTCTGATATTTTTGCCAGTAGCACTATATCATTAGCAAATCTCAAATGCGACAGCCATACACCGCTTACCATCCATCCCAATTAAGTCTTCCAAAAATCGATTCTAGTGTGGCGATAAATAGTTTCGGAAATAAGGGGTTTTTCTGTTTGACACCTTTTTCAGTAGAAAAAGGTGTCAAAGCGCTCCTTTTAGAATACTAAAATGAGCGCTTTTCTTTTGTAATTGAATTCTAGGCGTACTGCGACTGTGTGTTTTTTATTAATCGAATGTATTTATGTTCAATCCCTTGTAGTAGTGCCTTTCATATTTTTTCATGTAGTAGAGAATCGAATGCTTCATTGTAATCAATAAATTCGATATAGTATGTTAGCTGGTATTCATTGTATATCTCTAAAACTTGACGTACTACGTTGATGTGGTCTATTACCATATACTCTTTGGGAAATCCTGCTTGCTCGATCGGTCGGTGTTCGTCTAGAGCAGTGATTATCAAACATTTCTTTTACCGCCCCCTTTGAAAATCAATTATTTTTCAGCGCCCCCCAATTTTTATACACCCCTAAAACTTAAAAACAATTTCATTACTTTAATTAATTTAGTTATATTAGTCGGTTCTGATGTTTAAATTTACATTCTAAACTAGAAATTTTTACCAGTGAGAGCAAATAAAACCCAACTTTATAATATTAATAATATATTTTAATCAAATTAAAAGAAACAATATAGATATATAATTAGTTTTCGTTTTTATACCAATCTAATGAGATGGATGAATTTGATGATATTTAATAAGTTTGTTAATATCAGGTTCTATTTTACTCAAAAACAGTCGTAAGTCGCCGCGTTTGGTAACTTGCAAATTATTTCTCTTTTTAGTAAGCAGAATTGTCACAGCGCTAAATCCACGTTCACACAAATATGACGATGGGAATGCTACCAAAAATCGTTCAACGATAGATCACAATCCAGGGTACAACTGCGGAATTGACTTTTGTAGCCAAAATTGTTGGTAGCCATTTTTGTATTTGATTTTTATTTCCTCGTTCGTTGTCAGTTCTATAAGTTCTTCTTCGATATCGAAGAACCAGCCGATTTCTACCGGATCCACAGAAACTTGTTACAACTTGATTGCGTACAGTGTGCGGGCTATCCTACGAAATCTATGTTAAGTATTTTAAGTTTTTATAACATCATACAGGGTAGAAATATAAACTAATTATTCGTTATTGTGTAGTAGGTGGGTTTTAATTTAAGTTAAATTTAAAATACTATATAAAGTGAATGAAATTACAAATTATACATCGCTCCCCTAACCCACATCAACGCCCACCATTTTTTCTGGGCCCCTTAACGCCCCCCTCTTAAGTTTCAAACGCCCCTAAGGGGGCGTTATCGCCCACTTTGAGAAACACTGGTCTAGAGTTTCTTCAATCCGTTTTAAGATGATCTTAGTGAAAATATTATGTACGTTGGACATAAGTCTTATAGGGAGATATTTTCCAATATCATATTTATCCCCTTTCTTACACAGTAAAACGATCTTAGTCTCTGTCCATTGCTGAGGAAGTCTTTTTTTATAATTCTGGTCTCCTTTATTATTCGTTCGTGCCTTTGTTGGCGTTTTTTTTTCTGTCACTAAGATAGTTTTTAAATACTTCCTTTAATTTTCTTAAAGTGCTTAGTCTAATCTCTTATTGTTTTTTAGAATTTTATTGTTATAATTTCTCCCTCTATCTATTTGGCCATTAGACATTGAAAAGAGGCATTACTAAAAATAATAGTTCAAATAAATACAGTAAAAATATTTCTACCATTGTAGGTAACTTTATATTAATAAGTAGATACTAAAACTTCCTTTTTATTATGTCATAAAAAAGATAGAAAAAAGAGAAGATGCACAGTTGCGTACTATTTTTTATCTCTGTCTTACATTTTATGATAGCATTTTGCAATGCCAAAGAAAAAGAAGGTAAGAACATTATTTATCATCTGACATTTCTCACGGAATGTCATAACATAAGGTTCATTTTTAAATGCAAAGAGAACAAGAAACGATTATTTTGTTATTGGAAGACAATAAGTCACATTTTATACAATTTACACGTGCTGTTTTAAAACAAGACATCAGTGGAGCGGTTTAATATTATTTTTTGGTTGAATGTATTAAAAGAATTATGTTCTACTCATACTCAGATAGGTCTACCCATATTCAGATAGATTACTAGGTGTACTTCAGATTCACTAAAAATAAAAAAATAAACAAAAATTATAACAAAAAAAAACCGACTTCAAAAAAAAGCTATTCTAAAACAAATTAATGTGCACTAAAACGTAAAAAAGTAATTGCATATTTTTCTACAACTTAATAACCAACTTACTTTTTCTACTCATCAATACGTATATACGATATATGTGTTTACCACGCATGAAGATGGGTAGGTACCTATCTACTTCAAATTTAACTCACCACATACCTATGAACAACAAAAAATGATAAAAATATTTTTTAGAGCTCTCCTAAGTAAAATGAAATGAAAAATATGAGGCTACTTAAAAGTCAATCAAATTATTACGATAATATAGTGTAGTTACAATTATTGTTATTTTAGTTATTTTTAAATAACGAAATGTTATTTTTTATGGGGTCGGTGTCAGCCAAAGTAGGTTTGTAACTACATACATAGTTTAGATGAGATGTGCTTATGTCGCACGCGCGACTTAACGAAAATAAGTCAAAAAAAGGATTACCTCATTCGTCGAAAATAACAGAATATGCCATTTACTCTGTATTTGATTTTCTTTTAATCAGTGAAGCTTTCCAAGCATGGGTGTTGATGTCTTTATTATAATGTTGTAAATCACAGGGCGCGCGGTGCGCCACGCGCGTGACTACGCGTGCGTGGTGCTCGCCGACGGGCGCTACTCTCGGGGCGGCACGCGCGCTGCGCTGCCTGCTTATATTCAGGTTAGACTCCACCATTCACACAATAGAAATTCAATATAAACAGCGCACCATGGGTAACTAAATCTGTATATATTGAGATTCCTTGGAGATATGTATAGTATTGGATGCAGTCTTAAATGTACATATTAAAGATGGAAAAAGGTATACTCGGGGGAATTTCTCTAAACAATGAAATTAGTAGAAGGTCCAGTTACCAATATAACTCACAGAACGAGTAAGTTAAAAGTGGCAATAGATTGGTCACGTCGCTTTTAGAACAGATAACCACTAGGGAAGAAACGTTCTCGATTGGCAACCCTCATCATAACGCATGTAATCGGATTATTATGGACCGAAATATTTCAATGCTTCACAGTCAATTGCCAGCCAAAAAGTGTTCATTTTGAGAATGGCCTTACATTTTTATTACTCAGAGCCCATCCGTATGCACCAATGGTTTGACAATATAAATAAACCATTAAATTTGTTTATTCGAAAATAATATTTATTGTTTATTATAAAATAATATCAACGAATTTGAGTTTAGGTTTTCCAAATAGTCCAGTGTTCTGATAGTTGAAATTCAATTTACTTGGAATTAAATCTAGAGGAATCTACATTATTAAAAATTTGTTAGATTTGTCCTGAATAGTTTTCATTTATCAATATTACACATAAGTGAACATGTAATTAGTAATTACACTAAAATAACAGAATAATATAATTTTAGGAGAGAAAATTCCCTTTTTGCTTAAGAATTGATTCATGATAAATGTTTAAAAGAAATATTGTTTCTAAATACGGTATAATGAACATATCATCCCGTTGTGGTCTAAGATTCGCTTCCCTTCTTACAACTTATAGTGACCACTGCAATATATCTGCTGATTGACAACTTTTTTATTAGTTGCATAATATTATTACAATAAAGATAGTGTACTGACATTTGTATGTACATATAATCAAAATAAAAAAATTCCTTTTTTTTCTTTCTTTCTTTTTTAAATTAATCTTTTTGTTTTATTTTAATTTCATAATAGTAACTTGTCCATGTAGATTGTAAATATACAGGATGGAATCGATCATGCATCTTTTCGCAAATATTCATAATCTTTTCCTTTTTTAGTATAACTTTGCCAAAGTAACTATAATGAAAATATATCATTGAAAATATACTTATAAAATAAACACAACCTTAAGAAACGCTCGGACATACGGCGCCCGCACGCCACGCCCAGGCTACGTCACGAACTTGAATTCTGATTCGTGCTCAGACTATTCGATGTATTATTTTTAAAGAATTTATCTTGACACTTACCTATACAAATGGCACTTGATGTTGTCAGCGATGTAAAGGTATTATTACATTATTCTCTTATTTTACACATGTTTTCCTCTCACCTTTAAATAAACAAGGCAATTTATTGCGTAAACAACACACAGCGCGCAATTTTACTTGCAAACTCGAAGGTTGTTGACTGTCAAGCTAAGCTTCACTGTAAAGTTTTAAGCCGCAGCAATGTCACCTCTGCAAATTCTAAAAATAACATGCTGTATAATCGATAGAAGTGAAACGCATTGTTTTTAAACACTTGAATTTTAATCACATACAATCTTAGCTTCAAAAAACGTCAATATCGTAAACGTAACACTTATATTAATAAAATACCTAAGTACCCTGCTAGTTCAGAGACCGAACCACAAAGTACAATAGTAGACAGTACGCAGAGAGACCTTGGCCGTCACTAATTAGCTGCGCGTCGGGTTGACAATCTAGAGGGGAGCGGGGTATTGACTGTCATTGTCAGGTGTCAGGTAAAGTTGTATGTTCATAAATTTTTAGAACACATTTTAAGCTATTTTTCTCAAAAAAACGGCTACTTCAATGACTATGGTTCCTTTGGCAAAGGTGTTCTAAAAATGAAGGAGATTAGGAATATTTGCGGAAAGATACATGATTTGATTCCACATGGTATTAGGTATAACAGTGTGAAACAAAAAATGAAAATTATATAAAAAGAGCTTATTTAAGGACAACATCAATTTTAACAGCGTGTAGTATCGTAATAATATATATAGTTTTTTCACAATATTGTTATTTTCATTTCCAGAAATCTTTGGTTGCCAACTGCAATTTTGGATCAGCAGTGAGAAACATAGCAAAGTTTTTCTCAAGGCATAAACAAGTGAAAAATAATAGACTATTAATCTAATATTTATAATATTGATAATATAAATAAATAATAAATTGTGTTTTATGCGCAACATATTTATTTAACAGTTGTCTAGTAAGTTGTTTATACTTGTCGAAGTTTGGTACAGTGGTTAGTTATTTAGTAAACCGTCAGTACACTTTCACGGCTGATGAGCATCGGGCTCAGCCAGCGCGCGTGGCAGCGTCTCCGCGCACGAGCCCTCGAAGTGAAACTGGAATCGATCCGTAGATGGCGTTCGTTCCAGGTTGAACTCTGCAACGATAGCACCGCGTGCGGCTGCAGCCGGCGCAAACATGGCGGCTGGGTATACGACGCTCGACGTGCCCACCACCAAGCATACCTCGCAAGCTCCGAATATTTCCTCTGAAAAAAACATATTTCTGCTATTTAAAGCCGACATATGACCGTTAACACTAGTCTCCTACAGTGTGCGCGGCCGCCTTGCTTCGCAAGTATGCTTCTACGAAGTGTTCGCGCATGCGGCTACGTCGCGCCACTTTTTAATGTCACGCGGTAATAACGCGTGAAAAGGTCAATCCACAACAACTGTGATTTTCTACAAAAAAAATCTTAGTTGTAAAATAGGTGAAATTAGTTTCAATTTATTCCCTCGTCCTCGACCTGTTTTTTATCTCGAGTTTTTATTGTAATATTTATCGTCATTTTGATTGCATAATATTTTATTGCCTTGAACAAAACTTAATTAAGCGATGGCAATTTTCAATATCCATTGTGAGGTGCTAGGTAAAAGAAAATATACAACTATGCTTAAAAGTAGGGCTTCATTCTTACTTTTAGGCAGAGACAAAAACCGACTGACAGTGGCTCGCAGTAACCGAGGGCGTAGTAAGTAGCCTTACTCAACACAGGCTACATGCATTCAATAAATGGCATGCAGAGCACGTTCTAACTGCGCAAGAAAAGTTTCCAAAATGCTTACGCCGCGTAAGTCCGTTTGAGCATTTACATTTCTATGAGGCGTTAACAATTTAAGGGTCAGTGATTTCACGTTGTTGATTCGGATAAGTTATTTAGAAGCCGATTATAGAACAGTTTTGTATCCACTAATCCTTCTCCCAGAAATTTTAGATGTCTAAGCTAATCAGAAAATAGAAATCAATAAAGTTACACAAATATGATTAATGCAAAATTTTTGTTTAATTTTTGTAAAATTATTATTAAAGCATTAGCTTTTTATTAAAAAAATAATTAACTCAAATAGATACTTTTATTATCAAAGGCATTCGACTGCCTGATTGGTAGTGACCCTATTTGCTGCGCGTGGGGGCGTGGGTTCGATTTTCGCAAAAGACAAACATTAATTTATTCGGTTAAAAATTAATATCTATCTTTAGTCTGGGTGTTTCTATATTTTATATGTATATATTTACAAAAAAAGAAAAGTATACATGTATTATATCAATTATCTGATACCCATAGTACAAGTCTCCTTGCTTAATTTGGGACCAGATGGTGCTGTGTATAATGTCCGAAGATATTATTATTATTTATTTATAAATATCACTCGGCAATTAAACGATAAAAATTTTAAATAAAAAACCTTTTAAACAAGCTTTTTTCAAATGCGCTAAAAAGAATAAAATAAACTTTTTCTATAAATTTGAGGTCATTACTCTAATTATATGATATAAAAAGCTTGTCGTGAGATTTATGTATGTACTCATATTAGTTTGAAGATTAAAAAAATCACATCAAATTATTTAGTTGTTTATCTACACGGGTAAGTCTCATGACAAGCTTTTATGCCATATAAATTGTATAATGACGTTATAAATTGATTGTAGAAGTTTTAAAAGAAAAGTTTATTTTATTCTTTTAGCGCATTTAAATAAAAGTATGTTGAAAAAAGGTTTTTTAGTTTTATTTTTTACTTTTTAGTTATCGCTGGACAAGTTTCTCAGCCTGTTCATCATGCAATATTCATTTTCGTGTTCATTCATTTCTTTGCCGTTTTTGGCGTTTGGAGGAATGCGCCACTAATTTCAGCTTGAAGCTTACTTGTGCCTTACAAAACACAGTTCCGGGATTGACTTTGGAGTTATCCATAGCATATGTTAGATTTAGAATGATGTTACATATCTAATCATACATTGTCATCCAAACTAAACGTGTATACCAAATTTCAGCTCTATTGGTTGAAGATATCTGCTTCAAAATTAAGTTGTGATATTCCACTCAAACATAGTTACATACACACATTGCAAGTTAAATAAAAACTTGAAAAAAAAAAGGTTTGTGATTTAAAAATACAATATTCGCTTTTGATCAGATTTGAAATTAATAGTATTGCGTTTGAAAATTATGATACATGGTACATTTCAAAACATTTTTAATAACACACTTACAAAAAATTGACATAAAGTTGTTAAATATTATACACTATTTAAATAATTACACTAGTTTACAATGTGTTGCCGGGAAAATTTTAATTGATGTTGTCCATGTATGGCACTTGTAGTTCAAATATATAAGGGGAATTTATCGATCAGCTCTAGTTTTTAAGTTTCAGATATCTACGATCAGAAAAATAGATAAATTTACTAAGAAAAATTTTATTAAAAAATTACATACATCAAACATATGTACCAAAAATTATTATAATCGTTTATACAACTTTTTCTTAAAATACTTTGTTACAGAAGCTTTAAAAATTAATGTGATCAGAATAAAATACGTATGTTATCAACAAACAGAAACTTATATGATAAAATTAACAATATAGTCATTTGAGCTGCACAAAAACTTCTAAGGGTCTATTTGAAAATAATACGTCATAAGCAAATAAAAACCATAACAAAGTTCGCAGTAACAGACAAAAATTAATATTTTGCAAACTAAAGTTATTTATGAAAATTATGTCTAATAGGTATACCAGAGGCAATTATGCCTCAGTTTTCATCAATTTTTGAAATCCATTTGAGCCAATAAAATTCATGTTTTGTATTCATTTTTATAGATTAAGGTTGGTTCTCTTATTAATTTTTCTATTAATCAGTTTCCTCATATTTTTTTGTTGGCCTTGTGTGACGGTATTTCCTCACGTCATGTAATGATAGCTAAATTACAGGCATTACTGTATATTACAAGCTTACGTTTGTGACTTACAAGATCCAAGAAGTGTGAATTCAAACATTTGACAATACATATTCTTACCTAATTTTGACTATTCTATATTGCTTAGAAAATAGTAAGAAAATCAATAACACTTAAATGTGAACTATAATGTCATATATTAATTTTTTTAAGACGACTTTAAAAACAGGTAATATAGAAAACAAAAAAATTATGGAAAATTTTTAATATTAGATACATTTACTTTTAATACTCCCCCTTTCGAGACAAAAAATATAATGAAATTTTATATTTTGTAACTCATGGACCCTATAGAAACCGACGTAATATAGCCTATCCCCTACTTATTAGGCGGAGCATTATACGAGTGGTGTGTCACGACCATTATATCCGTTGGCAAAAATATCACAGAAAGCTTTATTAACTCTCGATAATCATCTCTGACTATTTCTTTTGTCTAGTTCAGTTCGGTAAAACTCTAGCAAGTTGTCAATTTCGGAGTCAGGTGCTGCTGTGTAAGTTTTTCTCTATAGTTCTGTATTTTATCAGCATGAATATTTTTCCAGTTTTCTCAAACTTTTTAAAGAGCGGAATATTAAGGCTTGTCATTAATTGACTCATTTTTGCTTCAAATGCCCCTTTTAAGACCAATTTATACACGTGATGTCGACAAGTGAAAATAAGCATTTCTCTATTCAGTTTTAGTTCACGAAACAGACAGGCATCGTATTTACGACCAGTATTTAAAGCAGTAGTATTACAATAAAGTTTTGTCCTTTATCTTCTAAATTCCAGTCTACAATCACGTTCCGATCTGCCTGTGCTTGTTCACTTCTTGTAGGACTTTCTAGTCTTGGTACAGCAATAAGTTGTTCTTTGTTTTCATAAGAAATAACTATAGGAAGACGTTCTTCTTTTGATTTCTGAACATTTAAAGCAGGGAAAAGCTTGTCGTCCCAATGAACAGCCACAACTTCCGGTACCTTCTTTTGGAAATCAATTTTTATGGCTTCAGCGTGTTCTTTCCGTTTTTCTGTGCGAATTCGGATTTGGATGGAAGGCTTACTTATCGGAAATTCATCAATATTATTTGCTTCAATAGTTGCTTTAAGAACGAACACAGAATCTCTCATACTCAATTGACACCTATCTAGCGTTGCTACTAATTTTGGAGTAATAAAATCTTTCCGCAGAGGTGTTGTGCTGGGTCGCGTGTTCTCAACAAGCTTTAGTACGTCCTCTCGTAAATGAAAGTTTTCATTAGATTCAGATGATCAGTCGTCTTGTAACGTTACATAAGATGATGTCGAAGGAGTCGACTCAGACAAATATTTAGCACATCGTTTTTCTACTTTGATAGCTCTGAGGCGCGCTTTTTCCTCTCTATCGGAGCGCATCGATGTGTGTGTAATGTTAAACAAATTATCTAAATTGTTGACAAATTCTTTACGGCGCTACTTAGGTATATACGTTTTGCGTCTTTTGTACATTTTTTTGCAAGTCCCTCCAAACACTCGCGAATAGATTCGCGCTTTCGTTGACAGTTAAATTCACTTCACGGATATTGTAAAATAAAACTGCTATAACTTGTCCATTAGACGAAAGTTTTGAACCCGTTTTTTGATGTTTTACATCACCTATTAAAAATATACCACTTTTAAAACTGCGTAATTGCACTGACATGTTGACTGATTGAAAAAAATGCAAGTTCTATAACTAAATAACAAGTAATCAAAGCACATCGACACGTTAGGTCGCGTCAGCCTTAGAGAACAAGTACTGACATGTATTGATGAAATCTGCACAGATAAACGAGATCCTACTTTCGTAAAATTTTGTTCATAATTGTTTAACTTAAAAGTGAAAAAATTAAGAGAGTATGCTTTAAAAAAAGACTGATTTTATTTTTGGGACACTAACGTATATGTCTGTAAAATATCAGTATTGTTATTCATTAATTAAATAGTTCAAATGATACCGGGTGTAAGGGACAGCCTTCCGCAAACTGATAGAGTGAACTCAGTATATTATACTAAGATGATCCGCGCATGAAATTATTTCAGGAAAGTTAAGGGAATCCAAGAAAATGATTTGTTTTATCACCTTCTACGCAATGTATCGCTACCATTTTTAAATCACGCGGGCGCGCAACACGATCGCGACACGAACAGAGTTCAAAGGAGCCGACGCGCGCTGCCCCGCCCCGCGCGCCGCGCCGGGTGCGACAGCGTGAACTCCGTGAACTCGGCATATCTGCCGATGTTTCATCTATCGCAGTATTTCCCAGTATGTCCAGGTGGACCCCAGGGTCCACGGAAGGCTCGACGAGTCTACACTGGGCGGAATAATAAAATGGGGGTCCACAATCGTAAGCGAGGCATGAAAATGAAATTGGTTTCGATAGTGAAGAACTAAAATGTTGATTTGACTTCTCTTATCAATTTAGGCAGATAGTATTTTAAGAAGTTCAGCGACTGTTACTTGTAAAAACTCGCATATTCCATATTCAGTATAACGCGTCGAGACGTCGTTGCCACGCCGGCCGCCGTCCCGTCCGCAATGCTTGTTCAGACGTGCAAATTAATACTTGTGGTTTATGTGCTTGCAATCTTGCATGAACGTGTTTGATTCTTTACTAATATAAATACGAATGTCAAGGATAATCGTTACTCATTTGTTTCTGGAATTTCATAAAGAAAAGTGAATCAATATTAGTGTTGGCCAGTGACTGAATTTGTTTCCAGATTCAAAAGAAAAGTAAAGTGAATCGATATTAATGATTGCCAGTGTCGGAAAAAAGGTACCTACCTGCCTATTTGTTATATGCATAGTTTTAAGCCGAGAAAGATTGAACTTATCGTCCCTACTTTATTTTTATTACCTATCTAATTCATTTAATTATTGTGAGTTTTGATATCAAAATATTGTTTAAAAAGTTTTATAGAATTTACAGAAATATATTAAAATATAATAAATAAAATAATAATTTTATATCACATTAAAATAAGTTCAGCCGTTTTCATAAAACTCTATTATGAATCTTAGCGATTTATTGCTTTTATTAATTAGAAACAGTTTGCAGCTGAAACTTTGTTTATTTCATAATATTTATAATAATTGATTAATCATATTATATTAAAATAACTATATCCTGTTAAGTTCGAATCGTCTTAAGATTACTAAAACAAGTTTTATTTATTTATTTACAGGTGGGTAATTTATACAAAACATTGCCGAATCTAAGAAGTGTCGTCAGTACAGTGTTGAATATTTAAAATTTGGTTTTCTTCCATCAAAGGCAGACAAACGATTGCCTTTTATGTAACAAAGTTTTGAGCAATGACTCTATGAAATCATCAAACTGGAAGATCATCTAAGAAGGTGTCATCCTGATAATATAGGTAAAGATTTGAAATATTTCCAAACATTAGAGGAAAAATACAAGAGACCCAACGCACATGTTGTATGTTCTCTGTATGTTCTCTGACAGCAACGATGATGGCTTGCGGGAATCTTACGATATCTCATTACTTATAGCAAAATCTGGAAAATCGCACACCATTGGAGACCAGTTAATTTTACCTGCTGTTGAAGAAGTTTTAAAACTGTTCTGTACAAATCTTTATTTGACATACTCAAACGAATTCCTTGAGTAATAACACTGTATAAAGACGATGAAATGAGCTCTGATGTTGAAAGTTTCTCGTGTGATTATCTACGAACAACTCATTTTTCTATTCAACTGGCCGAGTCAACTTTACCTGGCAATGAAGCATTATTATTGGCATATGTTCGATTTGTTATGGACGAAGAAATTCATGAAGAGCTACTATTCACAAAAACTTTGAAGACGGACACTAAAAGTGAATCAATATTTAATGATTTGAGTATTTTTTTGAAGAAAATCGACACAAACGTTATTTCGGTGACAACAGATGGAGTTCTGCCATGGTCGAGTTGATCGTATATTCCCAATTTCATGGATCTATAAATCCATTTGATGAAACGGAAGTGGAGAATGTGATATTACAAGAGTAGCTACTCGAGCTTAGCACTAATGAGGAGCTGAAAGGATATTTGTGTTGAGGTATCAAAATTTTGGCTGCAGCCGAAATATCCGAAAATATCCTGATTGTAAATTGTGCAAAGCTTCTGATGGGCTTCCTTTATATTTCGTCGAAAAGTTTTAGTGCCGTTACAAACTTATTATTACCAAAAAAAAGAGCTGATTAAATATCATACAGGAAGGGGAGATTTACTTATTATTCCTTACAAAACTCAAGCCAAATATTGGTAATTTGCTGGTCAATCCATCAAGTACATCCCTCTCTATTAAATTATATATTTTTGTAATTACCATTGTAGAAATTACATTACGTTATAAGTGTTTAATTTAATTATATTACGATTGTTATAACAATAACAATTAATAAATATTGTTATAAAAATAATGTTAATGTATTGTGTTATCAATAATTGATGTAGCTGCAGGGGGTCCACCGGATCCAGTAAAATTTTGAATGTGGTCTATGAAACAAAAGAGTTTGGAAACCTCTGATCTATCGGCATCAGATCGGAATCAGATGTTCTACGATAGTAGAACATCTGATTTCGTGCTTGTTCGTTAAAGTAATTTAAAGATCCATTGCCGTTTTTATTATTTTACCTGTTTTATTTACAAAACTGGAATGCTGCGTACAGAAAATGTGATTTTACGAGTACATAGAAATAAAGTAGTTTTAACTGAAAAAAAAAAACATTTTTTTTTTTTTTGAGAAAATTTCCAGTGGATTTTGATTCAAAATAATGGTCTGAATGCACCTTATCAGTTTGCGGAGGGCTGTCCCTTACACCCTGTATATTAATTAAAATATAAATATTATGTTAATTAAAGTATAAATATATTAATTAAGAAGTATTTTAATTAGTACGAAAAAGTGTGTAGTGTTTTACGTAAGGTATTTATTTTCTAGTTGCAAGCCATATAGTAAAATTTATTTGAAATCTGTTAAGATCGAAAAGATTATAATTATATACAATGAAAAAGGAAAACAAAATTAAATAGGTACTAATATAAAAAATGTATAATTTACAAGAAAAACACAATTTACACTTAGCCAATAAATGAACACAGAAACATATTTTATTTCACAATTGCGTAATGAAAGTTAAGTTAGCAGTGCAAGTTTTAAGCCATAGTGCATCGAACGCTATAAGTTTCTGTGACACAAATGTTAAATTTCCAGAACTTAACTTCTGGAAATTATTATATAAATATAAAAATAATTATTAATAATTCTTCAGGTATGATCGAGTTAATCCTGATTTTGAACAATGTTTTTGATATCATGAATGTTAAAAATGTTCATAGCCATGTATATAAAAGATGACAAGCGATGCACAAGAGATTTTGAAATTTTTAAGTGATACAAAAATTATATTTACTTTCGTTTAGTATTCATGTTATAAGAAAGAGGGCAATTAAAATTAAAATGACGCTAGTCGTTTTTACCCAGAAAATGTTTCTTTATATATATAAAGTGTCAAGCAAATATCGGTGTAGTAGGCCTGTTGATTGGCATTGAAAGTTTTCTTTATATACAAACTATATACAAACACCCCGTCGAAAAAAAGTATTTATCGTTTATATTATCCTATAGTTTAGCCAAGATTACGTTTAATTGCTATTTGGTCTCACAAAAAGTCAAGGATGATTTAATAACGACCCAAGGCAATTCAAGGCAACTTATAAAAAAATATTAATGTATCTCAAATTCAATATCAAATTTACAGGGAAATCGTTACCTTTAGAAAATATACCTATACTTAATTGTGATATAACGATATCCAAGATAAATTATGCTTCTAGTCTAGTGGATATCGATTTGAT